>JAJHUR010137526.1:0-29153 GCA_027495735.1 Lutjanus campechanus | reverse complement strand
ACAAGAAGCGATGATTATAAAGTGCTTTACCACAAACATAAAACCTTGGGTGTTTCGCTTTTGGATGTTATAAATCATTCCAGCAGGCATATCCAGTTTCATTTTAAAAGAATGTAAAATGGTGATTAGTATGTTGTCTGTTGCACCTCCTTTCATAATGCTACCTGACATAAACTAGGTCATAAGCTCCAAAAGGTCATAAAGAGCCCCTGTAAAGGTGTATTTGTGTAGAATATATATGGACCTACTGAAGCTTTTTTAGAGCAGACTCTATTGAACTTGTACAAGAAACTGAATTCATGATAAAAACTGAAAGGGAATAACAGATGATAAGATGCACATCTCCTTGAACTAAAGTTATACATTTTCATATTCTGTATGAAATGACATCAAATCAAAAAGGCATCAAATTTCATTTCCAAATCTTTGAATGCTAGAGCCAAACGAGCAGCAGCTAATTCCCTTGATTACATACTCAGTGAATCACATTAATGAATGTGTTCAGAAGTTCACAATGTTAGCCAAACTAACATGTTACATTACTGTAGAGCTGACTAGAGACAACCCATCTGAGGAGCTACTTTAAGCTACTGGTCTGAAATAGTATGGCCCCTTGTAGTAATGTATAGTCACTCAGGATCATTATGTATCATTAAGAACATATTACTGAAGGGAGTCAGAAGTTTTCTTTTCTCATGCTATTGTCTCAAACACTTTACATGTGTCAATACTTTTGGATTACCTGAATATACAACATGGTGAAATTGTTAGTCTAGTGTTTTTAGGGTGCAACTAACGATTATTTTTGATTAATCTGTCGATTATTTTCTCAATTAATTAAAAAAAATTAACTGTTTGGTCCATGAAATGTCTGAAAATGGTGAAAAAATGTTGATCACATGATAGATGATAAGATGATATCCTGAAGTGTCTTGTTTTGTTCACAACTCAAGAATATTCAGTTTACTCTCAGAGAGGAGTAAAGAAACCAGAAAACATTCACATTTAAGAAGCTGAAAACAGAATTTGGATTTTTTTTAATTAAAAAAATAATGACTCAAAACTATTAATTGATAATCAAATAGATGCAAATTAATTTAATAGTTGATAAACAATTGATTACTCTTTGCAGCTCTAAGTGTTTCATGTTCAGTGTATGTGTTTAGTGCAATTTATTGATTGATTGATTTAAGGACAAAAAATGGTGAAATTTTCACCCAGTGAAGCATTTTATCACTAGAGGCCATGATAACAAATTTGCAGCTGTGAGTGCAGTGTGCATGGTAGCACATCATTCTTTGAAAACTGTAATCCTACTAATAATTCCAATTTTTGCATAATCTAAAATCCCTTTTTTTTAAAACCTGTAACCTGTAACTGTAACAGAATACATAATATTTTGCATGTAATCCTTTTCTTTACATGTAATCCACTTCTCCCCAAGGCTGTTCATTACAGTATATTGTATCCATTAGAGATGCTTTAGAGGTTCTCTCCCATTATTGAATGTTCCTGCCCAAGAAAATCCCCTTATGTTAGCTGTTCTCTTTGATAAATGACTGGATCCACTTTTCAGTTTTGCTTTCTTTTTTTGGTCATGCTGACCAAACAAACTTCATTGTTTCTCATGATAGTTGAGTCAAAGTGTTAAATCCAAGGTTCTGTGTATGAATTCATAAATTCAGGGTTGAACCATTATAGATGTCAGAAAAAATATATATTTTTTCTTTTTTGTTACGCAGTGCTTGGTTCTCCTAAAGAACCTCTTAAAAGAGTTTGCACAGACAAAAGTCAAAGCTCTTTCTGAGGTGTAAAGAAGTGGCTCTTTTATTTGGAGTATGTGGCTTTCCATAAAGTCAACAGGCGGGGAGTCTATGAAAGGCTGTGGTTTATTGGTCTGGTTTGTGTGGAGATAATATCAGCAGGTGAGGTCTCTTCAATGGGCCAGTGTTTATCTGTGTTTGCTGCAGCTGCTGGGTCTCCGATAACAGGCTGCCTTTGTGCTGTGAAGCAGATGATGCTCACCTTGGATGAGTTGAATTTGACCTTGACAAAGAAGACCAGATGTAAACACATTGGTCAGATGTTACATCTGTGGATTACCAGTACAATACAGTACAGTTTGTGTGTATATGAAGGTTATTATGGTGATCTGTCCTAACACAACTTATTATGAGTCTCAAACTTGAAAATAAAACATGACATTGTGTCAGTCTGAGAAACAATACACTGTTTACAGTAATACTTCTATTTTTAGTACATTATTGTTTTTAATGGTGAGAGAATACCTCTGACTCTCTACTGTGATTTAATGTTTATTTATGTCTCAAACAACTCATCAGCTTAATTGAACACAGCCTTTTAATACAATTAAATATCTTAATATATACCGCAAAAGCAGTTGCAGTGATTTTAGCCGTGTCATGTTGTTGACAGCTGCAATCTATATACATATATATATATATATATGCGGCAATATATTTTGATAACAAGTAATTTGTTTTTTTACATAATGTACTTTGTATCAAAATGCCCCTTTATTGTGCCCTCTGTTTCAAAGTAATTTTTGAAGCGCTGCATTGAGATTTTCTCTTTTTTAAACCTGCCAAAGGAATGTTAAAATACCCTTATCCCCTATCGCACTGAATAAAAAAAAAACTGCCCAAAGCTAAAGTAATGTTTACATTGCATAACAAAGAGCTCTTGGATGTGAAAAGGTTGAAACCAGGTCCTTTATGATTAATGTACTGAAAAGCAAACAGCAGGGCTAACTGAAAAAGATTTTCTCAAACAAAAAGTCATTCATTATGTTTGCCATATTCATCAGCAATCTCTTCTACAATTTACTTTCTTCTCACATGTTGTTAAGTGGACCATGTTTCATAGTGTCAAACCTGCATATTTGTACTGTTTGCTCTGCACCAACCCACGCCCTCTCTATCATACATACATTGATCAGGAAAATTATATTTGATTACTGATAATGATCAGGGACAATTATATTAAGCTACATGTACTTAGCCTCAGAGAGAAATGTCAGTCAAATTGAGAATTCAGGCATGCTACCGTTTCTTCTCCTGCTCCCTCTTAAAGCTACAAAACAGAGAGCTGAAGGTTGACATGGGGGACATGCTGATGTAACACTGCTCCCTGATATTTCAGCTATCATACCGGATGTCTGGAAAGTCGCAGTGTATTTGTACACAATTTCTGTGTGATGAACAGCTGCAGAGGATCAGTAATGTGCTGCTGCAGACACTGCTGGTGTAGTACTTTCATAACCCAATAACTTCAATTAAATCCAGAGAGGCAACTGATTTGTTGATGTCAGCGTTCAGTCTCAATCTGTAGTCAGAAAATAGACTTGCTCCTTATCTGTACGATCCCGGATAAATGTAGTTGTTTTAAAGTTACATGTCACCTATCAGAGGCTGTTGAGTAATTAGAAACGACAGTGATTTCTGTAATCCAGTGATGGGAATGACTGAGTTGTTGTGATTTTTATTACTAATGTGTTTGAGGCCCAATTGCAGTTTTTTTTGGACTGTGCAAATTTGAGCTAAATTCACAAGACTATGGGATGGTTACAAAAATGCTTTTTTTGTTTGTCACCTCATCATAGTGCAGGTTTTCTTCTTACTGTTTTTACATATATTACCAGTGAAAACTTTAAAGCCTCACTGATCAACATTTTATATTACTATGGACTTAAGCCTTGTGCAACGTAAAAGAAAACAGAATACTATCACCTCAGACGTTCCCCTCAGTGCTATGGGAAATCTTAGTGCCCTTTAGGTCATTGTTTTGTTTTGTTTTTACGGCCAGCAACTGTAATATTCTGGTTCTCACCTTTCTTATTGATTATTTTTAGACAATTTCTGTTAAACAAACTGGGGATGGATCATGATTTTCAAATACTCATTAAATTCTAAAAAATTGTAGTGTATGTGACCATTGTCATATCTTAACAATTTATTTTCCTTTGTTTGGCACATCTGTTGCTCTTTCAGTTTAGACCCTCTCCTGCACTAGGGGCAGGAGAGCATTTGCTACAGCGCTGTGACGGTGACATCAAATGGGCTTGCTGTTCAGGTTGCATCCAAAAAGTTAGGGGCTTGTGTATTTGGTTCGCTGCTAGAGAGGAAAAGTTCCAGTTTATGAATGCAGCCTCAACATCTCACTACCATCCTTCATCAGCAGAGCAGTCCAGACAGCTAAAGGTTAGTTACTACCTATGAGCCAGGCTAAATTAGTCACATGTAAAGCCAGCATATCACAAGTCTACAACAAATATACCCACAAAGAATAGTTCCCAATGAATATTGAATCTTATTTTTGCTTGAAATGCCCATCCCTAAAACAAATGTCAGATAAACAAAGTTAGCGACGAGGCGGTCAACATAGTGGAGCATGTAGCAGCTAATGAGTTACAGATATTTCCCTCAGGAGTTGGTTGAGACCAAAAACAGAGCTAAAAGTGTGTGAATATTGGACTTACACTCCAAATGAATGCAAATGTTGCTCCATGTGATAGATGTGTTGAGCAGACAAGTAGCTTTAAATAGTATCAGAAACCTGAACTCATACTTGTCTTGTATTCATCTTTTTTTTTAAACAAAGCAAAAAGTTTGAGAGTGATTGAAAGTTCCAGTTGTCTTCTGGGATTCTGCTACTCTTTCGTTTACATTTGGATCATGTCTTGTGCCTTTATCTCTGATGAGCGTTTGAAAGGATAATTACACATAGCTGAAGCCAGTTTTTTCAAACACAACTGCCAGTACATCTGTCTTACGTTGTGATATCTAGCGTTAAGCTGTATTAAACCCTGATGTTCTGTATTTGTGGGAACTTGTATAATGATAAGCATTCTTGCGGCCAGAAGTGTTCTTCTGAGAATGTATGAAGGGTCCTGAAGGTGGGGCAAAGAGTGACATCACGCTTCCCCTTGGGCAGGAGGAGAACTATTTAACAGCAGCTTAATCATGAAATCAGTGCATGTGCGCACAATTCACAGACACACACACAATGACACACAGAAGCGTAAAAACACTCCTGATGTCTGTCCAATCTGTTTTTCTCCCTCCGTCACCTGCACACTCATATCCGACCTGTTTAAAAAGCCTGACCAGCATGTCTGGCTCTAGATTTCAGGCCAGTGTGACTAGCATGTGAGGCAGCCTGGGGGTAGAGGGTGGGGGGTGGGGTGAAATGTCTGTAAATCATCTTCTGTGGGGAACGAGACAGAGGCAGATAAAGAGAGAATCCACCACAGGCATTTTCTCTTTGAACTCTTCTGCTTACTTCATAAGACTTTAGCAAAGAGATGACTGACTCGAGGCAAAAAGGGATAATTTGTCTCACATTACCGATTCTGATTGGCTGAGAAGTGTCAGATAATATGAAGAAGCTGCACCTCGTCATGTCATATATTCATTTTTACTACTGCAGTCCATGAGAGATTCGTTATGTCTTTAAATCTCAATTTAGGTCAGTTTATATTAATGTCATTCATCACCTTGAAAGTTGCTGTCAATCAAAGAACCATTCTACATTTCATGCCCTGCTGCTCATGTGCATTAAACATTCATGTCCCTCCCTCCACCCTCTTTGCAGGTAGTGGGCGTGTGAACCTGGTGCCGTTGCCCGTGGTGGTGACCAGCCCGCGGGACATGGCCCTGGCCGCAGTCATCTGTAGTGCTCTGGCCACCGTGCTGCTGGCCCTGCTGGTCCTGTGTGTCATCTACTGCAAGAGACAGCTGCTGGAGAAGAAGCCCAGTGGTGAGTCACAACATCTGCACCGACATTTCCAGTGTATTTTGAAATCAGGACAGAGGCCTCATTTATAAATATTTTTTCTTTGATTTGTACTTGAACGTAGTCTTCAGATCATTTCTGAGGGTGTGCTTAAGCTTAAGCTTCATAATAAGAGCTGGAGCTTTTGTAGCTCTTTGAAAACAATTTAGTAATGCAGCATTTCTCAAATGGAGGTAATAGTTCCCCAAGGAATAATGCAGGGGTTACGTGAGATTGTTTTTGTATATGTAAAAATATCATTTTTTTTGTAATAAAACCATTGCACTGGTTGGGGGGGGGGGGGGGGGGGGGGGATATTTTAAAGGGGGTGCATTATTGAAAAAAGAGTGGTGCACTGGTGTGATGTCTGCAGTCTTATGACCAATGCAGAGGCCAAAAGTTTGGTTCACATTTTAATGATTTTAACAAAAGACTTTTCATGCACAGCTGCAATTGCTTTCTCTGGAGGCCGTGTATTTTTCACAAACTGGGGTTGTATGTGGTTCTATGGAGCGAGCATTGAACTTTGAACCCCCTCCCCAGGTGCTGCCATTTCAATACACAGCCAATGAATCTCTAGGACAATTTGTTCTCTGGTCAAGATTTCCAAAATTACAGCTAGGCGCACACTTTACTGTGTTCCAAAACATATTCAGTTATCAGAAAGGCCAAACAAAGAAGATAAGATTAGTTATCCCAGATGTGTTACTTGCTTATGTGCAATCTTTATTGTGTTTTTTATTTCCTAGTGCACTGCAGAGGTTAAAATACTGAACCTTTAATGCATCAGTGTTGTGCAAGAGCTAAATATACGTATGCTAAAATATGAGTGGCACTTAAAGAGCCTTTAATAAGGTAACTTAAGAGTATATCCTCTTGGATGAGCATGATTTCATCGCTCTTTTGTTAACTACACAAACAGAGTGCCAGTTCATCTGTCAGTTGTGATCTCCAGTGTTAAGCCTTATTAAACCCTGATGTTGCATATTTGTGGGAGCTTGTATAATGAGCACCATTCTTGAGGCCAAAAGTGTTGAGTATGTGAAACGTCCTGAGGCAAAGAACTAATGACATCACGCTTCCCTGTTAAGCTTCCCTGAAACAAAGAGAGTGGTACAAGTTACCAAGGCGGTGCCAGTTATGTGTTTCTCTCACTGTTATGGTGTGAAGTGAATGTTTGGATTAAATATTTTGCCAGTAGTTTCACTCAGCGCAAACATGCACCCCACCCTTCACCCAAGCTGCTACAAATGCTAACACAGTTGTTTTTTAAATTATACAAAGGAATTTTAATCGGCCTCATGGACCCGAGGGTTGTTAGGCATTTCCCAACACATAAGAGAGCATGTAAGTTTAGAGAGATAAACATCACAACTAGAGCTGCAAGGATTTCACCTGATGGCAGGAATTACACTGAAACTACTGACTGGTTTCTGTTTCTTGATAGCAAAGAAGTATTTTTTATATTAAAGTTAAATTGTACCAAATTCTATAAGGTCTTCTTTTAGAAAGGGCTTCACTGATGGTGAATAAATCTTTTATTAATGCTTTATAGATCAGTTATAACCAATTAATAGAACAAAATGTAGGTTTCTCAGGTTGTGAAAAATTCTAGGCTGTTGTTTATCCCTTCTGTTTGGTATTAACAAAATCCATCCAGCAGTAATAAAGGGATTTTTCACACAAAGTGTGCTTGTAACTGATCTATAAAACCTTATTAAACAATTAGGATGTAAAAATATATCGAATATCAAAATATCGCAATTAAAAAAATAGTCTTAATACCATTAAGGGACTGTGATGATTGTAGTTGTGCATACATGGTTGAATAATTTATTGCCAAAGACAATTCATGGCGGTTTTGCACATGCTTTGGTCATGCCTGGATACTTTTATTACAGTATGAGTAAAAAGGAAAAATAAATTTTAAATGAATAAGAAATGCTGTATACATCAGATTTATTATTTAGTAAGCATTTTTGCAAGTTATCATTTTTCCTGTTTTTTTAAATATCACAATTAATATTGTACCATGGACTTTTTACCGTGTTATTATATAGACCTTGTTTATTGTTACATCCCTAGTAAACAATGTATGAAGCTTCTTAAATGATACCTTATTGTTATAAAAATGATACTAGTAGAAGATCACTGTTGTACTGTACAGTTGTTGTTTATATATCACTGTTGTCTGTCTCCAACATGTTTCCTCAGCGGCCTCTCTGAGGTCCCAGGATTGTCCCTACAGTGGAGCAGAGCTGTCCTGCCTGGACCCACGCTGGCTGCATGACTTTCCCCAGAGACCCTGGTGCCAGTGTCACTTGGGCCCCGGACACACCTGTGGTAGGTTGTGCTTCAGACTAAAGAGATTTTTAAATTGTTTATGACTGTAAAGAAAGTATTGTATTCCAACTTCAGTAAAATCCGTAGTGGTCTTGTTGTGCCTTTAGACCTGGAGGGTGAATTTCCATTTGTGTTATGTATATGTCTGTGTGTGATGTTCAGGTCCAGTCCACCTGATTCCATCTCTGTGCTGTGATGAGAGCTGCAGTCTGGGCCACAGCCAGGACAACAGTCCGTTCCAGTCCCAGATGACCCTCAGTGACGGGTGAGGAAATCAAACAAGGATAAACAAGCATAAAAACAACAAAGAGAACAAAATCACTAACTCAGGCTGGACAACTCCATATTACATGTACTACAAAATGACTGAACATTACATAGTGTTTGGTGAACACCTCTTTCTAAACTATCTGGCAACACCATGGCTGGGAACATTTCCCAGCCCAGAGGGGGAACAACTATAAAATCCTGTGATGTTCACACCATGCTCGGCTGAACCTTTACAGCTGGCTAATGGCAACATCAACATCAACAACTATAAAATTAAAATTATATGCACGATTCAGTACCTTTTGTAAATAAGTCACAACATACACATGGCTCAACATATAGAAGATTACTGTGTAGCTCAACCAGTCCCAGCTGCATAGACTATACTGCATACCATAAAATGTGTGAAGTAAGGAACATACTTGCGTTCTTAATTCATTCCACATTAGTTGGTGTAGGAACATTAAACCATTTTTTATTGCTTTTCAAAGTGCTGTAGACATAATTTAATGTGGTTAATTAGACTCTTTGAAGCGCCAAGAATAAACAGAGGCACATAAAAGTGAAATGTCTCAGGGTGTGCCTGTGAACAGAGATTCATGATGATAATAGTTTTATTTATTCCGTTCCCCAGAAATACAAACCAGGATGAGGAGGGCAACCCGATGCAGCTGGGAGGACATCCAGAGTCTGTCTGCAAAGAGGCTGGTGGGACAAGAGGGAGTGTAGAGCCTACAGAGTGTTTGGGACAGCCACAGTGCACTGCTGAGCCTGCAGGAACTCTGGAGGAAGAAGAGAGGGATGAAGACGAAGATGAAGGGTGCAGGTCGAGGGAGCATTCACCCGAAAGCACCAGGCAGAGCTACAGTGACGCCGTGACAGATGCACTTCTTCCCAAACAGCACTCATCAAGTCAGGAAGGTGAGGTGACATATTGCATATCACATCAAAGACCAGGGGCCGTATTACAGAAAGGTATTAAGTCTTAAGTTAAAGGTTAAGTTCGGTTTTTTGACACCTGGACCTTATTGTTAAGATTAAATACGCTCGTAGACTCACCCAGACAATTTTGGTGGCGCTCGGAGCCGTTTTCGAGCAATTTAGATCCATCCGACGGCGTTTTTTCTCATGCCATAGTAGCGGACGGGGCCAGAAATCGAAGCCCCTAAATTAGACATTATCTGCTGCGAAACTCGCTCATTTCACCTACATTTTATAAATGAATGGCCAGTGTTATCACCATGTCAGCTCAACTTCGTTGTTATGGTCATCCGGGGCTTTACAAGGATGGGTAACTTTTGGTGACGTCACAGACATGTGCCGCAAGAGCGCAGCTGAGTAGAGCCAGCGCTAGGCTACGGGCTACACGGCTAGAAACATGGTTCGTCATTGCGTTTTTCCACTTTGTCCAAACAATGTAGGTGAAATGAGCGAGTTTCGCAGCAGATAATGTCTAATTTAGGGGCTTCGATTTCTGGCCCTGTCCGCTGCTATGGCATGAGAAAAAACGCCGTCGGATGGATCTAAATTGCTCGAAAGCGGCTCCGAGCTCCACCAAAATTGTCTGGGTGAGTCTACGAGCGTATTTAATCCTGACAATAAGGTCCAGGTGTCAAAAAACCGAACTTAACCTTTAAGATAGGAAGAGTCATACAGTTAAACTGATCAAATCAGGATCAATATCACTGACAATTAAAAAGGCCATCCCTGTTTCTTGCCTTGTTGTTCCAACTTCAACAAAATATGATAACAATTAAAATATTCAATACTTCCTATAGCTGGGGACCCCTGTTGGTCCCTGGACCCCAGTTTGAAAACCAGTGAGTTAGCTCACACCACCTTGTGGAAAAGTCACTCCTTCTCAGTTATCCTAAAGTTAGGAGAGCTTATTTAAGATTTTGGGAAGTTAGGATACTTTTGTAATACACATCTCCTGTCTTAAATCAGGGTAGGAACATTGACTTTTTTTCTTTGATCCAGTCCTAAACCTAATTACCATGGTTACCAAACAGTTAAAATCAGACCTGCAAGTTCAGAAATTGAAATGTCCCCAGAAACCAAACAATAATATTGCACGAGTTCTAACTTCTAGACACAAAACTGCACACATATTTCTACTGAGCCCCTTCTGGTTTGCTCATCACTTTCCTGGATATAAATTAGTTTTCATGAATGTTTCAATAGGTGTGTTGAGACACTCCCTTGGCATTTGAAATTGGTTGCCTCAAAGCAAACTGCTAAATGGTCCTCTGTAGCGTGTGAGAGCTGCAAAGAACAGAAAATATGGCCTCTCCCACTCTAGAAAACACATATGAAATAAAAACCATAGACTTTGTTGCTGTTTTGCTGTATTTTATTAATTCTTTCAGATATTAATAGACTAAATAAGAGAACAATAAAACTGTTGCACGTAATTTTCCTGCAACCATTGTTTTATAACACTTGGGCTCCTCTTGGGACATTGCTGTGCATGTGTGTGTTCATGAAGCGCAGCTGGTAACTGAAACAAGAGATACTGAGAGCTCTTTGATGTAGACAAGACTATCCTGTTTTAAGTCGGCCCCTGGCTGGCTCCGGGGAGATACGTTACTAATCACTGCGTGTCTGTGTTCCTCTTCCTGCTCTCTTTCCAGGATGACATGGATTTCTTTGGCTCGTGTTCCAACCTTGAACCACCCCGAACTCAACAACAGCCGCGGCCAGATCCCATATCAGATTACTCACTAGTCCCCCCCGACACACACACACACGGGCAGCAGCCACTCTCAAGTGTGGCCACACCGCCTCTTTGAAACGCCTGCCGCTGACCTCAGAGCCCCTCGTCAAAGGGTCCAAACAGAATATGTACATACATGCAAACAAAAGCACTGCTGAGGGAAAGCAAAGCACGAGGGCGAATGCATAGAGATACACACACACACACACACACACACACACACACACACACACACACACACACACACACACACACACACACACACACACACACACAATGTGAACTCGCTGGCCAGGAAGGTGAAATCGAATGAAGTTCAAACATTGAGGAGTATTGACTTGATACGGTGGAGCAAAGTGAATCAAAGTGAGCCTCTGCTCCGCCCTGAGAATGTCTTGCATCTTCACATGTAGGAGAACATTAACTGTACCACTGATCTAGCAGCTGGTGTTATGAAGCTTTTGTGTGTAAAAGGTAACGGTTGTAAAATTTGAGGTGTGAAGAAAAGTGTCAAAAGTGATTATGTTGCACATTGAAGACAATCTTGATAATATGGAACAAGTTAAGACAAGGAATGTTTTAAGTGATAAAAGTGTTGTAGATAATGTAAAATATTATATAGGTCAATATTTTTGTAACATAGACATGACTGACAGTATGTTTGCTTTTCTTCCCCCAGTTATAGTGTTGATGGTTGTGAATGGTCACTTCCGCATATTGTTTTTGTAAATAAACCACTTGAACAAGTTTAAATACTGAGCAGATTATCTTCTCAATTTGTTACTACATACATGCTACATTCAGTATAAGACCTAATTCAGAATATCCAAATGGAATACGCTGCTAACATGACTTGTAACAAATTCAGAATACTGTCATATTCTGAATAATGATGGAAAATTAGCGTGCGTGTAAACATAGTCAAGGTGAAAGAAACTGTTCCTATGTATCCCCGATTTTTTCACATTTTTGATTAGCAAATAGACAAATGGATTATTCTGAAAAATATTAATTGATAATGAAAATAACTATTAGATGCAGCCCTACAACTCAACTGTGCCTTTTTCATTAGATCGTCCCTGCACCTAAAATACCCGGTGAGGTGTTTCTGTTATTTAGCCTACCCTTAAACATAAATGGGATGGACAAAATAATAGAAACAGGCTAAGTAATACTCCTCATGACAAGAAAACTTATTTTGATGTGTAAAATTAATAAGTGCCCCTTTGAGGTCTCCTTTAAGTTTCTAAATTCAAAGTGCAGCCACAGAGACTCTGCTGATATAAATTGCTTCAGGTTCATCTGGAAATAGATCACAGGGGTGAAAAAAACACATGAAATGACAATATGAGTCATGTTGGAGACGTTTGATATACAGTTAAACAGTAAAACTGTTGTGTTGCTGCATTTGTGTGGTTAGAGCCACCCAGCTCGCTCCATCTCTCTCTGATGGCATGTTCACACCTTCAATAACCATGCGAAGCTGCTCCTCGCCGCCTGCCTCGGGTCTCATATCTGAGCTAGGCAAGCAAGGACATTGTTATAGGGAACAGCTGCCTGCATCTGTTGAAGCATACGGTCTGCTGAGCAGACTGGATGTTCTGGAGCGTCTGAGTTAATGTGGAAAACTTCAGAAACTGAGCAACAAGAGGCTCTGCTTTAGAGTGATTTTTGAGTAGCTTTGACAGTGTGAAGTAAAAAGTAACCATATTATAAAAATATTAAATATGAACTTTCCATAATAATACAGGTGACTGGTATTTCTACACTGTATTACAAGAAGACAATCCAGATCAGAAATTACCACAACTTAACAATTTATGATTTAAAAAGACAAAGTGCTGAATTTTTCCACCGCACCCAACACTGCACCACTACCCCCCCCGAAACATTCTGACAGACAAAACAGATGGACCGTTATTAATTTAGAGCCTAAACAATGAGCACATGACAGGAAGAACAGATTAGGTATTCTTCCTCACGGTGACTTGATCAGGAAAAAACAAAGTTCTGCTAGTGTGTGTGTTGAAAATGGATATTAACAGTGGGGTAGTGACTGTGGGATTAATGAATTAATAAGAATAAAGACAAAATAATGATGAAAAACACAAAAATATAAACTTAGTCAAACTGTAGGGATATTTGACAGCTTTTTGTAAATTTTTAGTGCTGCCACACATCAAAATCTTGTGTATGTTTTATGATATTGAACAAGGGGAGTAGAGAGTATTGGGAAAGTGTCTGTGAACAGGACACAATTTAACATAATAATCGGCAACGATCAATATTTAGGCATAATCATCAGTTTTCAGGGTTTGGTAGCAAGCCTTTAATTCTTACCATGTTACCTCATGTGTTGACAGCAGAATTAGCCGAATATATCGTACAAGTCAATGTGACTTTAAGAGAATCCAGCAATATATAAAATACTAACAGTTCACGTACAGACAGTAAAGATGCTTAGTGAGTGTACACCCTGCTGTCATGTCTTTCACCTGCATCATTGGTGTTCTTGTTGCCTTTTAAAGGTTCAAGTCCGTTTCCATGCCAACACAAAGCATCTTTCAGCTTTCAGAGTCCATAATGAAGGTCTCAAAGTTGGGGTCGAGTTCAGACACCAGTGCATCCACAAAGTCCTCAATGGTGGGCCGTCTCTGCAGCATCCCTGCCGCACAAAGAAAAAAAAAAAAACAGCAGGTTTTAGTCTGTGTCCAATGCACATCTGTCTCTGGGAAGGAAAAAGCTCTGGCAGGACACTGGGATGAACTGGTTTTCTATTTTCCATCACTCTATCTCACCTCATTCTGACAGCAAAGGCACAGCTTTTTGGAACATTTTAGATGAAGGCACTGCAGTTGTTTTTTATAGACCAGAGCGCTGAGGTAAAAAGCGACAATTTAAAAAAAAAAAAGTCTTATTTTTTTATCCCAAATTAAGCTAAAATCCACTTAAGTTCATAGACAGACCTTTGCTCCAATTCTAGTTCGCTTGCAATGTCATCAACACTAGATGATTTTTATTTCTGCACCCTATTTTTATGAACTGCACCCTCACACTTTGGGCCTCATTCAATAACATTTTCACAGTCTTATCTTAACTTTGTTACCTTTTTTTTTGTAAGGTGGACTCGTACGAGTGTGCCACATCAGATACACCAAACGCTCCTAACTTCAGATAACTGTGTAACTGTGTGCACGTTCAGGAGAACTGGTCAAGGGGAAGTCTTTGTAGTGGAGATGGATGAAGAGTATACGTGCCATTACAGGTGATGTTGCACTGCGAGGTACAGTAACGGAGGATGTTCCCCTGGACAGCAACTTGCATGAACCTGCGTGCGAGGGTACGGCCAATGCGCCTGACACCAATAGCCAGTGTTAACATAATTATGACCTGTAATTTTATAGGATTTTTAAACTCACAACTAATGAACTAATGAAATATACAATCCATTTGTGGAAAAACAGCAAACTAAATGCACATGACAGGTTCAGATTCAAACAGACCAAAAATTGTGTTAGTGCCTAACAGAGAATTCAAAGAACGAGAAACTTGGTGAATGTGGCAAGTTCTCCTAAATCTCTGGTATGAGCCACAAGACAGAATCTGTTCATAGTTGTGGTTCTTGCACAAGGCCATTCTCCTCATACTGAAAATGAGTGTAAACATGCAGAAACTCAGAGAAACCAGCTTCAAGGATATATTTAACAGGTCTCAAATGGTGATATGATCCAATAGACTATATGTAATAAAACACAGCTATGAAGTTCACATCTATTTCTGCTTTTAACAAAAGGTATACTATTCATTTTATAGTGCTTTATAGGGTTGATACGGAGCTCACACACGCTCTTGTTACACCAGACTGTGACTAGTGCCGTAGAGCAAATATGACTGTGCAGCTGGCGAGCGAGCCCTGGGAATGTCTGTCTGTGTTTTGAGAGCCTGTCTGCCAGCTCATGCGTGGAGGACTCCCTTGCTCGCTTTACAATTCAGCTGCACACCCGCTTTGAAGTCAGTTCATTTCCCCTTGTGTAGCTGCCAATGTAAATAGGCGCTCTCCCCCTCCCCCTCTTTCCTGCATGGGTCACCTCCAACGCACACACACACTCAAGCACACAAGCATGTCTGCACAGGCACGCATGAATGGAGACGCAAAGAGTTTCACACAGCGATCCTGAACATGGACACACAGCAAGATATGGACAGTCAAACAAACACACACACACTGGGGAGTCTGTGTTGCTGCCATCCTGAAACTGGCTCAGCAGGTAGACACTGAGTGCAGGTTTAGCCTGGTCTGCAGTGAGTCGCCTTGCATGAGAGCACCAGAGAAGGGATTATCATCTCCTCTTACCCACTGGTTGCACCCTGCCTCTTGGCTACAAGATGATCCAACGTACAGGGGTCTTGAACGCACCACAACCGCAAAGCCCCTGGATCCCTGGGAACACGGCAGCCACATGAAAGTGATGATTTCCAACCATAAATGATAGCGCTAAGTAAAAAGCTGCAGGATGTTGTTGCTGTGACCACTGTTGACATCTGTGGCAGTTGATGGTCCCTTTTGAAGTGGAGACTGAAATGCTATGAACAGCTTGAGCTGCATTAATAAGCGTTAATAGAGTGGATATTGAGGTCAGGTTATCAAGTTGCACTTATATCCATCTTCAGAGAGCTGGCATTGTAAGGTAATACAGTTTACACAACTGTCATAGAAAAGTGCTTCAGTATTGTAATTTTATTCCTGAAACTCATTGCAAGATAACACCATGGTATGAGGTGAAAGCGGGTCATTTTCAGCTCAATATTCCTGCATAGGACATCTAAGTCTATTCATTTTAATTTTTAATACATTCATAAGTATTCAACAATTATTAAAGTATTAAAACAAGACTAAGAGTCTGCAGCCATGCTAGCGGCCCTGTGAGGCTGCACTTAGACAGTGGAGCTATGTGCTAATGTCAGCACACTAACATGCTCACAATGACAAACCTACTGAATTGGATTTATTCTAATAACTGGTGCTACAGCTAATGACCAGAAGGAGCTTTGAGTGTTGGGGTTAGATGTGACTTAAATATTACACTGTAATGTATTAACTAGAGTGCACAAGGATTTTGTTTACATTTCACAAAACATGACACCATGACTGGCTTGCCAACATGCATGACAGTCATGGTTGACAGTCACTGATCACTGAGACCTCTACCATCATAACACTGTAATTTAAAAGTGCCTTAGAACTGATGAATGCGTATTTTAAGGAGTGTCAGCCAAAAAGCACAGAAATGGCGGATGGGTTTATTATAATAGCACCTTGAACCTGATTTGCTAAAGAAAAAACAGCATTAAGTACTGCCCGCTTTGAAATTAATATTAGTCGCTAAAGAGCTTCAAAGTGGAACTGCTGAGTCAGGTGATAATTCTCTGAGGGTTTTATCATTATCAGTGATCATTTTAACATTACACACAGTCACTTGACACTAATGAAAATACTGATCAGTGCAGCTTTGCTCTTAAAGGTTTCATAAATTCTTGCTTGGGAATGAAAATGTTTGTCACAGGTTGGGTAGTAATGAATCAGATTACAGATTACATATAAAACTTAACTATAATTATCCCAGATTACATTTGAAAAATTGTTTAGAATATAGTTATATTGTCAAGCATTACTTGATTACATTTTTGATTGTCTTTAAAATGATGAAACTTTTTTCATAGCTCTAAAAAGAACCCTATGCAAAATGCATTAATTTGCACTGAAAAGGTTTTAAGACGTTTAAAGAGAAAAAGAAATTCAAATTGCGTGGCTGCTTCCATTTTTTTTAGTTAAAGATACATTATTTTCAATCATTCCAATGGATTTGAATGGATTACATTAAAAATTACAAAAATTGCCATGTAATTTGTATTTAGTTACAGACCTCATGTGAAAATATTCTCAATCCTTGTCATGGTTGAAAGAACAATTGCATGTCGATGAGATACAGCGTCAAGGGTAGTCACCTCCCGAGTCACTACACCAGTGTAAGTGTAAGAAACAAGCACACGAGTACACATGTTCTGACATGACACTTGTTTACTTGGTTGATTCTTAAAGTGTGTGAGCAGACAGAGCTGTGGGCTCAGCTACCAGCTGAACTCTCCATACACTGTCCGCAGCGTCACCGGCACTTTCTCTAATAGATGTAATTTCCTGACTGTATATCCACAGGGGAGATCTAATGTCTGCAGCCTCACCTGCCACAGGTTAGTGTGTTAAACAAGCAAAGTTAACATGACAAGAGTGATGAGAGAGAGATAGATGGAGGAGGAGGAGGAGGAAGGGAAAGAGAGATGGAGAGATGGAAATGGAGGTGTGACCATGAAAGAGGTTATTCAGGTAAACAATAGCGCCCTCGCCGGCTCCTCATCATTCACAGCTCTGGGTGTCAGCACCTGTGTCTCACACGGTTACCAACAGTAGATGAAGAGAAACACAACAATGAGCAGTGAGGAGTGAGTCTTTTTTCAACCCAGATCCCTGGGAGAGTTTGAGAGGAATGCACAGATAACCTCAGAGTCATAACAACACTGCAGAGGACAATCTGATCTGAGAAGCTGCTTTTACAGATACACACAAGGCGGTGGAGCAGCAGAGTCAGACAAAACAGACCAGCAGGGTACGATCAGCACACTGTAAAAAGACAAGCACTGAAGCTAAAGAAAACGGATGCTTTTAAATTAAAGGTATAGTTTGAATTATTTGAAGAGGGGTTGTACTTTAGTCAGTGTATTACTTATAGTAGGTTCCGATTGGCATGCCCCCAGTTTGGAGACGCAGAGACGAGTACAAATACCGAGGCTAAGTAGTGTAGCCTACTTACTGCTGTGGAAATATATATATATATATATATATATATATATATGTATATATATATATACACATATATATATATACACTGTTCATACCTTCTGTGCTTTTGCTCCTCTCTGCTTCTCAAAACTGGTGGCTTGCTGACCAGCATCTACTGTAGGATATACACTTATATGAATAAGCACCTCATACAACCCTACATCAGATAATACAACATATCCCTTTAACACCACCACACAGGTAAATGATGGTGGTGTCCACATATCCACAAGTATAATATGAATCACAGCAATTTATGAAGAAATCTCTCAAACTACTGCAACCATAAAAACCTAGAAAGTGGATTCTTTAGCACCATATTACACTCATCTGCATTTAAAGAGAAGGCTCATCCAAAGTACTTAGCCCAGCAGTGTTCACCCATGGAAACAGTTTTATTTGTTCAGGTTGAAACTACTTTGATGAAACGTAGTTCCAGCCACTTTACAACAACAGCACCTCCGCAGCACCGATGCTGTATGAATCTCTGTGCATGCTTGACAGCATTACAGTGGGCAGAAATATACACTCAGTCTTGGCGACACACCGAGGAGAACCAGAGCCAAACTAAACATAGGCTGTGCTTTGTGTCCATTGTTAGGAAAGCCTTAGGACAGAGGCTTTGCCATGTGAGTCATCTCAGATTTAAGAGTTTCCATTTCCATTCATAATGGCACTGACACAGCCATTGAGGAACAAGGCTTCTACCTGTTACAGTCATCTCAGGGCCTGGAGCGTTAGCCAACTTGGCCAACGGAGTTTGGGCAAAACGGCAGGTGTTAAAAGACACATAACGAACAAATTAACAGTGGATCTTTCTTAACAACGGTATTCTCAGACAAACTGCTGATAAAAAATGCACCTTTTAAGCCAAATCCTGCAACCAAACAGCCCCACTGGAGCTATTGGCAGTTGAGTGCCTTTGCTCAAGGGTACTTCAAGAGTACTTATTGGGTAAGGAAAGTTCACTACTCATTCTCTATCCCAGCCCAATTTTTCTAAGCTGGTGTGGGAACGCTCGAATCACAGACTCTCTTCTTCAGCTCAATTTCCTCTTCTAGTCTGAAACTGTTATTTTCTCAATACAGATCAGAGAAACTCTTTTCATTGAGAAAATGGAAGCTCATTTTATGTTGACAGTATACTTAAAAACAGCTCTTGACTTTTCCACTAATACCACCTGCTCCAATGCAAAAAATACATAACATGTAACCCTGCATTCATGTGGCGGTGGAATAATCTGTAAAATTCACGACTGGAAAAATTCACATGAATGCCCCTTTAGGTCAGAAAAATAACTCTGAAAATCTGCAAATATTTTGATATATGAATTGCTTAGTTGTCTGTTAATGTCAGAGAGAGAGAACCATGGCAGATGAAAGTAAATGTTTATTTGTAACTTTTGATTAATTCATACTGTACATTGCACATCAATTTTTCACTCACATGTATTTGTTATATGCTATTAGGTGTAGTTATTTATCAACATTAACCTTAATAAGTCAGGTAAAGCAATATTTTAGTCATTTTAGTGAATGTACTGGTGCATTCTGGGAAGAAATTCACTTTGTAATACAAAGCTTCAAACTGTTACAGCATACTTGGATAGCAACATGAGTCTTTACTACACTGCGCTAGTCTCAGCCAAGCTGTCACTCAAACATATACAGCAACCCTAACCCTACCCTTTGTAGCATCCATGTTCTTTCTACATTATTACTTTAAAGCTCATGTAAACACTGAAGTCGGAAAAATGACTTCTCAGCTCACAAAATGGGACCATCTGAGCAGCGTGTGAATGCATCATAAATCCTAATGAATGGTACAGTGTGTTACCATGTGTCCACCCTCTGATAATGCCTCTGATCTAAAAATCTGTGCTAATATTTTTCTACAGTTGCGCTTACACTAAGAGTTAAAATAAAATCTTTCAAGTAAACAGAGTTTTATCTGTCATATGCAGCTTGCACAGACTCATTTATTTAGTTAAAGGGTGGTGGGCGATGGATATCAGTCAAATGAAGACCTATGTGGCTGGCTAACAGCTCTGAGCCTTGCTAATGACAGCTCTGGGGAGGAGAATTCAGCAGAAATGTTTCAAAATTGCTGCCCAGCCTGCAGCTACTGCTGACTGAATTTATCAAACATCCGAGAAACCGCCTAGAAAGACTTTTTCTGCCACAGATAAAGAAACTGAGAGTAAATTGTGATGACAACATTCTTATTTAAGAACACGTAAATAAAACAGTATTCCCATTTTTTGAATATGTATTTAATTTTAAGATTTTGATTATAAGTCAAATTAGTCAACCTCTGGAGTAGTACAGCTTTTCATATTTCTTTCGTGTGTTCTGCTGTTAGAGCTCTAATCAGCACTGCTGGAAAGTGTCTTAACCCACTCAGAAGGCTTAGCTGAAACTGGTTGTTTTATAAGCGCTATTGATCCCAGTCCCATGGGCTTGGCCGTGTTCTGTTCTTTCATGATTTAATTGGTTGCTTTTATAGGCCAATTACACCCACTCGCAGCTTGGAGGGAGCAGCAGTGTACCACATTTGTACATTTAAAATGTGAACAAACTGCAGCGTGCAGTAACTTGAGCGTCAACCTCACTGCCTCTGTAGCGTCATATTCCCAGCATGTGTATGAAACAATACTCATATAGCTACTGTATGTCACTTAAGAGTTTATGATCACATATTTCAGAACACATTTCTGGCTACCCGTTCAGCTGCTGTTCATAACCATTCGGAACATGTCAAGGTGTGAAAAGCAGTTACCTCTGTCAAACCTGGAGGCAAACCTTCGGCTCACTGCCTCTGTAATTACGCCTTTGAAGTTCAGGAAGCTTTTCCTACAAACAGCACTTAAGACAGGCCCAGAAAGCAAGCAAGACAAAGGTGATGACAAACATTGCACTGGGAGGCTCTTTGTTGAGAAAGTGCCTTCACAAAAGAAGAAAAACCTGCAATGTTGTTGAGGATAAACCCTACAAAACTCAACCTAAACCAGTCTTCTAATGAAAAAACATTTCCCTACCTAAACTTGATGGAAAAAAAAGTATTAAAATGCATTAATCAGATTTATGCAACTTGTGAGATTCTAAAATGTGTGTATCTCGGTTATTATATTTTAGAGAGGTTTATACAAACAGATTAATTTTGACCATGAGCCAACACACATGTGCCATAACTATATAAGCTGTAAAACTAAAGACATTCTCATCTGCCTCAGCTCTACGTTATGTTCAGCCCTAATTAGAAAATGTTAGCATTTTTATACCTGCTAAACATCAGGATGTTGGCACTGTACATATAATTGTGATGTGATGTTGGCATGTTGATGCTAGCATTTATCTCAAAGTGTTGCATGTGTCAAAGATCACTCTATCACAGCTGCTAGCTTGGCTGTGGACGCTTTGTCTTGCTGATGTCCTGGTGAAAATTCAAAAAACACTTGTCCAGAGACACTGAATACTGGAGACAATGGAAACTGTGCCTTCAGAACTAGTTGGTTAGATTACTGTGAATCCTTGCTCTCTGACATCAGTAAAAAAATAAATAAATCCCTCTCCTGTCTCCAGCTCATACAAAACACTGCTGCCAGGATTTTGACTCTTTGCTTACACCTGTTGCTTTTAGGGCTGATTTTACTGATTATTTACATAGAGGCATAGGCCCAGGTTAGCATCTTTTAGTGCCCTTTGTCCTTTTCCACCCCCTGAGATCCTCAGATGGGTCATTCCTGGTTGTTCCTAGGTCTGTTTTTATTGTAATGCACTTTGTAAGTGTGTTGAAAGGTGCTACATAAATAAAGTTATAAATAAAATATTATTATTTACTTAAAAACATCAGCATTTTTGCAACTGTCATATTTATTATTTATTTTATAATTATTTAAAATGTATCCAGTTGGTGGGATTTCCATCCACAAAAGCTAAACAAATTGCCATCTATGTCTGCAGAAATGACAAATATTTCTTCAAATGTTTCAGGTCTTATATTACTTTTTTCTTCTGGTCATAAAAGCCAAACTGCTCTCAGTAAATCAAGGATAAGACACTTCCCTCTGTTCTTGCGCTGTATGGAGCACTAAAATGATAATTTTCATCACAAATCATGTCCCTTTTTAAGTAAGGGCTATAAATTATGTATTTAGCAGTTTTACATCTTAGCTGTGAAGTTCAGTCCAACTCTTTCCTCCTGTTCAGACAGAACTATACATCATTGTCACAAAAGTGCTGCGGGACTATACAGACCACCATGCTCTTGGGGTTTATTAGCAGCCATGCAAGCAGTCATAAGAACTATTCAGTCAAGCTGCCTTGGGACAAAGAACTAACAGGGTCCTGGGACTCGGCTACCGAACCCAAGTAGATCCATTTTCTGTGCTCGGCGGTCGGGGCTATGGGAACAGGCTGGGCCATGAAAGCCCTCTCTGTAGCGGGAGCCGAGGTTCAGTTCAGTCAGTCGATCACCTTTCACTCTCTCCTTCCTTTTCTCTTCCCTCTTACTCGCACTTTTTCTCTGATTCACTCACTCAGTCCTGATGCTGCTGCCCTGGATTTAATACCCGCCTGGGTTTACATTTCAACACCGTCTTTTCCTGGGAAACATCCAGTGGTGGGCAGGGAGCCACGCAGATAAAGACTGGCCTCTGATTAGCCTTGCTGGGCCTGCTCCGGTTGCCTGTGTGCCCCTGTGCCCCCGCGACCACCTCGCCGAAGGGGATAGGAGGGAAATGTTACACACCTCCATTTACAAGGGTCTTTGTTTGAAAGGATTATGTGTAATGGGTTGGATCTGGATTCTGTGTCCTTCCTCTAGTCTTCTGGTCTCTTTTGGCCCAAATAGTGCTTCAGACATAAAAGGCCCCTTCTTATTTGCTTCAAAATCCTTTTCCATTCCCCAATAGGAATTCAAGATGGTTGCTATGAACCTCTCAACCCCATAGTGAATAGTGGCGAAAAGCTAAATGTTTCAGCACATGCACTGATGTAGTTTTATAACTCTGACTGCAGCTTTCATGATGCTGAGGTAAATTATGGGGACATATGTAGCCATCAAAATGGTGAGACGGCTGAATGAGTCTCCTTTCAAAATGTGGGGATGTTTTACCTTGGTTTGAGCATTTCTCCAGACAAGGAAGAGATTTTATTATGACAACAGAAATAAAGAAAAGGGTTTCAGATGATTATCATAAATGCAGGTGCACAGAGTGAAGCTGGACTGAAAAACGTATTATGGGAAACTTCCAAAAACATGGGACTTGAATTAAGTCAATCTGTATTTTCTGTTCTAACATTGAATTATCTGGCTAAGTATTATTCCCAAAGCAGACATTTTTACAGTCTGGAGGCTCGAACAATGAGTTAAGGCTGGGAAAGACAGCCAGAGGGATTAATATGACCCTGATAACTATCCGGCACACAGGGCCTTGGCCTATAATTAGAGTAGCATTGACTTCAAAGGGAGCCATAAAAGCAAATGTTGTCAGTTCAACAACAGTTAATTGGTCAGTAGATTTAATAACAAGGATCTGATCTGTTGGTGGCTGTAATTTCAGAGGCTGGGTACAGCCCTGGTTGAAGCTGTCAGGAGGACAATCCGATGGAGGAGGGAGGAGGTGACCCTGAGGGAGAGATTTACAGTACACTCCCAAATGTCACCTGATATTACACCTCCCTCTCTCTGTCTCTCTGCTTCTCTTCTGTTGTCCTGTCCAGACATGCCACAGTGACTACTCCATGAGGAGAAAAGGAAGTGATGGAAAGATGGAGGGATGAGGAGGAAGTAGTTGTTTGTTTGCCCGTCAATCTTTGATAAACTATAGCTTCTGCTAAAATGACCTGATTAACTACCATTTGATGGTTACAAGCTCTAAGAACAACCAAAATACACCCCAGAATAGAGTCAAACAAGGCTGGCACCCCATTTAAAGCTGGTATTAAAATGCAATCTGTATCAGGACATATGCAGATAATGCATATCTGCGTGGATCTGCCTGATCACATCTGGAATAAGTCTGGCTCGCATTGCTTCTTAGGTAGGTGTAAACACAATCCTTACAACGTGTTTGCATCTATCAGCACCAGAACACTGATACAGATCATTTTTACTTTAAATAAAATAAAGACTGTAGAAAGAAGGCTGAAAGAGATGTTTCCAATTACTGAATATATAAATCTATTCTATGTCATGAAAGTGCCAAAAGATGCAATAATTAACAGAACTGCTGAATTATGCCCCAGTATTAATGAGCATTTATCAACCAGCATTTCCCACCCCACTGGTGTCGTCATTTGCGTGAAATCAGTGATGTAAAGTAAGAAAGAAATGTGTGTGTGACGGTGTGTGCTGCACTTATCTGTGCAGCTGATCTGCTGTTAACCAGGTATAATTTATCCAGCCACAGAGTAGCCTACATGCTGGTACTGCAACACGCTGGGACACACTGACACAACCTTTTTTACATACAGAAAGGTATAACTTCATGTATTACATTTGCTGACTTTACACAAGGTGACAAATAATTAAGAATATGTCAAAGACAGCCTTACACAAAGTTTATAAAAGTTTCCCCAAACTTGACAACTTACAAAACTCAGGTTCTTTAAAGGGGTAGTCTGGGGATGATTTGCCATCACCTCAAATTTAGAAAAAAGGAGTTCACACTATAGGTAATGTTCCAATAAACACTAATTAATATACATATGAAGTTTCAGGTGCCAGCCCTTCTTCAGCGCTTGAGACATCACATGGTAGTATTTTAATAAATGTTACTGGGAGCATTATCCAGTGTGCATCCTCTAGTTTTCCTTTTTTTTTTTACATAAACTTCTATCTAGCACCTGGTATTTCACACATTTGGATATGTGTGCTTTTGTAAACTTTCTGCTGCCTAAAATTACTCAGACAGGTTTTGATATGGAGGACAAAAACCCAATCTCCAATCATCGAATAGCTGTTGAGACATTCCACAAAAAAAACCCTCATTATTAGTAGGATTCATCCTCTGGGGACCATGAACATCCTGGACCAAAGCGGTGCACCAGCTGACACCGTCATCTCTAGAGCTACACCACTAGCATGGCTGAAAAATATGATGCTGATTTGAAGTGGTTAAACGCAGAGTGGAATATACCCGTCTCTCTTCTCAGGCCTGCAGAGTCAGCAGTTTTTAGGGCTAAAACCCATAATCATCCATGTCTGTCTTTCCTGCCTTCTGCATTTTGTATGAGCTCAAAAAGCTTAATAATAATGTACAATGTAATTTATTTAAGATTGTTATTAAAGCAGATCAAATAACTGAGCTCAGAAAAGGGTTGGACTGGCATGAATCGTGTACAGTTGCCAGAGAGAGCTGACTCGACAATTCATAATACAGCAGTCTACAACAGCAGAGCTGGCTGTGTTTCTGGGTTCCCATAGCTCTTGTAAACAAAGATAAAAAGCCTTGGGAGGTGTGTTAAACTGGTAAATATGTGCCATTGTGGGAGCTGAAGCACAAAACTGGCCAAACCACAACACCAGCAGCAGCTGTGAACGCCTGAAAAAACAACAACCTGACTAATGGACGCACAGCTGCTTCTGTCTGATGGCAAACTCGAGTTAGTTTCCCCTCAGGTGATCTTCAATACAACCTTTACTGGTGAGGTTTAAGGACTGTAGTTAACATCAAGAAACCACGTTAGTCTTACCTGATATATAAATAAATAGTTACCTCAAAGTATTGCTATTCATTGATGATCCTTCCTCTGCAATATCAACCCAACAATAATGTGTCGTATTTTCTGTTGTGACTGCTGTGAATGGAAAATCCTATCATTCTCTTATCAGGCAGTTTGTGGCCAGTGGTTGGTCATTTATCATTTTTTTCTTCACATACTTTGATATTATGTTGTCTGTTTAATGATATTTCTGTTCAATGTGCCTGTAGCTGATAAGGTGAAATCTCTTCTGCAAAATAATAAATGATAATGTCAGAATTTCCCCCCTTTTTTTGGTTTTGTTGTTTTTTGAATTGTGTATGCATTGACACTATAAAATAGGAGAAATTAAATTCAGAGATGTCTTAATACATACAGTATATAACAATGTTTTCTGTTTCCATGTATTGTTTTCATTTACTTATTCATCTACGTATTTTATTTAATTTCTTTCCCTGAAATCCTCAAGATACTTTTAACAATTTGAAAAAAGAGAAACCTTGTCACATGTGTAAAAGTGATAACAATTAAATACAATTTAAAAAAACAAAACTTATTTAACTTTTACTTAGATAAATTAAGGGAGCACACTCTTTCACCAACACAAGCTGTAACCAGTAATCAGTATGTTGTTGTTTTTTTGCCTGATATGAGAACGTCCAGGCTGTCCAGCATGTCAAAACAAATTCAACAACATTACGTTACAGTAATTACACAGACTATTCAACTGTTGCTACTGGAAGCTTACGGTCGGACACTTTAATTCCTAAACTGAAGTAAACCTAGAAATGAACTCTGCGTTACAAACCAGCTAAATCTGCAGGTGGCCTGTATGAGGTGGGACGACTGTTGCCTGAAGGCTGTGGGGTCAAAAGGTCAGCTGAAAGCCAAAAAACAGACGTCTAAAAGTGACAAACATTTTGAGATGAACTGGTACTTAAATAAAGTGCTTCATGTGCTTTTATGGGCAAATGGGAAAATATTCTTTCAGCTTTTGGGGAAAAAAGGCATTTTACTTTTGTGTCTTCATTATTGCGTTACATTATGAAGGTTCAAACCTGATGCTCTAGTCACATGATATTGAAGTTGTTCTGACAAAGCTCTTGGTATTGTACCAATGTAATAATATGACCTGTCAGCAGGATAGATACTGTCTGAGTTTGTCTCATGTCTGTAGAACAGCTTGCAACCAAAATGTTGCATGGTGGAATAGTAATACATCTTCATCAGAGCATTATCTAGTGTGCAGACTTTTTTCCTATTTTGTTATGTACTTCTGTCCAGCACCTTGTATTTATCATATTTGGATGTGTGTGCTTTAGTAAAACTTTTTGCAAAAAAGAAAAAAAAAGAATAAAATATTGGACATGGTAAATTACCTTCCACCATCAGCATGGGCTCCTTAGCTCCTCCATGTGCCAGCATCTCCCGACGGTAACGCTCACCCATGTCCCTGACAAAGAGAAAGACAAACACAGAAGAGATAGAGATAAGGTTACAGACACCTGTATTCTTCCCTGTCAGCTCCACCACTGCTGCTGCCACTTGGAGCCCAGGGCCAAGTCTCCTAAGCTGCCTGTTCACAACAGACAGGTGACAGGAAACAGAGATCTGACAACTGCAGGTGGAACTAAAACAATCTCAGACGAAAAGTGTAGACAGGAAGACAGAGAGACGGTGAAGGAAAAGAAAAGGAGAGAATGGAGATGCAGAGCGAAAAGGCTGCAGGGCTCAACTCGATGGAGATATGGTAGGAGCTTCGTTTTTCAAAACAAAGCCTTTGTGCTTTGTCCAGGGGCAAACACTCGTGATAAGGGAGGCTGTGGTGAAGTCAATGCTGGTGGGTGTCTGTGAATTACAGCAGACACCTGTCAAGTCGGCGTGAGTTTCATATTAATGTCATGTTCAATGTCAGGCGGCAGAGACTTAAACAGTATCCAGGGAAGGCGGCCTGTCAGGAGGCATCTGTCTCAGCGCTCTAAACGCAAAACAGGTTTACACTGTGGCTTTACATTATTGTGTAATGCTCTCACCATGAACACGGGGCTACAAGTGACTGAAAAGAGCGTTAAGACTGTGGGTTAATCAAAACATATCTTATACCTCTGTGGAAACTGAAATACAGGAACTGAATAAAAAATAAGCCTCAACCTCATGACCATGTGGTTTCTACCATTGGACACCTGTTGTTTTGCTTTGAAATGCAATGATTAAACTAGTAATTTTCATCATGCTGCCAGTCAAATGTATTAAAATGATAAATTACCCAATTATCCATGCCGATCAATCTAAAAATCATCATCGCCATCAACGCCATCATCTGAAAAGTACTAGTGTTAAGATTTCTCGCTGAACTCGGAGAGAAAACATGAATCCATGCCTTCAGACTTTACACAAAGGTAAAGTAGATACATGTTGTTTCTACACGTTACAGAATAGGTTCCTTGTTTGATCTGTGTCGTAAACTTGGATCAGTTTTAGTGCTGTTTGGAAAACCTCCCCACCTCACCGGCCCTTTACAAATGAGTTTGACATGAAGATGCATTTGTAGCAATGGAACGCACTCTGTATTAAAGGGGAGAGTATTATTAAAGAGGTTAACTTGTAATTCTACATGATAAGCAGGAAATAAGCATTGCCCTTGAAAATCTTCAATATTCCCAAAATAATAATAATAGATTATACATTATATGATACTACTACGTATTATATAAGCATGAATATATCAATTTCGATATTGTGACAATATTACTGGGCCCAGCCCTACTGCAGAATCATTGTCAGTGGATTTTACTGTTGAACTTGTGTCGTGCCCATTTGAGACAAACCTTTCACAGTAAAGGTCTTTAAAAAATATTAATACTGCATACAAGGAAAAAAGCACGTGTGACAGGTATGATGAAGAAACACTGATGTGTGCCCTCCCCTTTGGATTAGACCACTGTGCAAGTGATTTATCAAAGTCTGCCACAAATCCATAACTCTGCTGTCATTTCCTTTCAGTTTTTCAGTTTGACTTTCCATCAAAAAAAATAAAAACAAATACAACTTTCTTCATGCCATTGTGTTGCAGGTGGAGATTATATTGTATTGCTATGAAGTGAATTTTGATCAATTAAACTGACTCAGCTAAAATCTCAGATAATGAAAGTCAACATTAGTTCCCACCCGCACAAAAGTGCATTAGCAAATGTTCAGTATAAGTTTGTCTTATGTAAAAAGATATTTACTTTTTCATTAGAGGGAAGTTGAGCATTTTCCCCTGCATGTTCAGTCTGGTAGTTTGTTACTGAATTTGTAACCTTCAGCAGCTGTCTCACCTGTTTAAAGGATCCTGAACGAAGCACTGTTTCCACACCATGGAGGCAACGGCACGGGACATGAGGTAGGAGTAGTACTTGGCCCCATAGCCAATCAGGTGACTAAATCT
>JAJHUR010137525.1:6566-22457 GCA_027495735.1 Lutjanus campechanus | reverse complement strand
CTAACGGCGTGACAAAACAGCGCTCACGGTGCCTGAAGCCTCAAACATTTAAACAAAATAAGGACATAGGAAGCACACACACATATGTAGAGTCTATGAATGTGTTAAGAGACTGGAAAGAAACTTTTTTTAAACTTTATTGCCATTGTCAAACATTAACAGGCAATTAACATTAAAAAACAAAACCACCTTGAGATTGAGACTCTTAACTAAGGTAGTCAATAACTGGTATCTATTCCCAGTTTTAGTTGTAACTGGGCAGTCGTGTTCCCTCATGGAAACATGTTTGACTTTTTTTTAACCATTAAACAATTGTGGGTAATTGATGGTAATTATTTTTCTTGCAACACATAATTGGTATTTAAATGTCAGAAAGCAGTTAAATGCTCTGCCACTGCCATCTAGAAATCCACAATGAATTTCTATGAACCCACAAAATTTAAATGCATGCAAAAGACCTTTCACTTTTCATGCAGTTGTTTATATGAACCAGCCCTGATTCAGACCGATAAACACAAAACAAGATATTCCCTCTCCCAGCTGCTAAAGAATGCGGGTTAAGTAACTCCGTGAGAGCTTCCCGTATTTTTTTAAAAAGAAGCCAATGAGACATGAAGAATGTGCCATTGTGTTAACCCTCATAATAAAATAGGGGGAGGGAGGGGGAGAAAGAATGAGGAAGTGACAGTGGTGGTGGCAGTGACCGGCGCATTCTCTCTGGAGCTGTGCTTTCCTCGTGTCATTATCAAGTAGATCAGTAGCGGGAAGTGTGGAGCGCATAGCTGAGGCTGATGTATGCATACCAACGTCATGGAAACCTATAGAGCAGCCACAAGCTAAGTGTTACTCACAAAAGGGGCAGGGTACTCGCTACGCACACATGGACGCAGCTTCAAACTGACTCACTTGCTCGCTCAGCATGCAGCACAGACTCACAGACACACCTGCCGGCATTTAGCAAGTCCGTCCTGACTCATTCGCTTTCAATAAAACAACTCATTTCTCTTCAATGCAGAGAGTGAGCACTCTTCAGAAGCATCTGCTGGTTCTGTCGTACACAGCTCCAGAGGTCAACGGCAGTGAAAAAGCTGCTGAAGGGCTGTTGAATGAACCATGGGACATGATTTGTCTTTTCTCAATCCCCCCTGCGTCTGCGTCTGCCTCTGCGTGTCTTTGGGTGTTTGTGTTTGTTTGAGAGGAAGAGAGTGGGTGAAAAAGAGATCTGAAGTCTCCTTGTAAGGATGTGAAATAAGACAATAACATACAGCTCTATATATGGTAAATCCTCAACACGCACTATTTCAAGACATGAAGAGAGGACTGTTGTAACATTCTCAGAAAAATCTGTGTTTTTATGTGGTTAACAATGTTTAATGCTTCAGTCTGCGGCAAACAGAGAACGCTTTATAGATCCAAACTTCTTTCAGTCAAACGCAGTCTTTCTCACATGGATACAAAACAAATAGATGTTACAGTAAGAATCCCTGGCATCCGCAGTCTATAAATATAAATCAAGAGAGGTCTGAAGCACTCGTGATGGAGGGCAGATAAGTAACGAAGTGGAACTTTGGCTGTGCTGCTCTGGCTCTCTCAAAAGAGCAGGATGTGTGTGTAATTTGCGCACTTAATCAAAATTTGCAAAACACTAGTTACTATTTTAGACCTTGCAAGGTCAAATCCAAAGCAGTTTCACACAGTATTAAAAATGTTTCATTTAAGGAGTAAAAGCTTGACTAGAGTTAGAGCTCAAAGTGACAGTTTGGATTATATGAAATGGGGAGATACTGTACTTATCCTGAGTAAGTGAATTAGATACAGTAGATGGCGGTTGACTCACACCCAGTTAACAGAAGAATATTTTCACCGCTTTACTTGCCATCGGACAGCCTTTGCTGATGAAAAACCACTGTTATAAGCCAAGTATCACTCTTTCCAAACCAACCAAACTCCATAGGCAAAATAACTAGCTTTACCTCACAGAAGAGAGGAGTTGCTGGTCTACCTCTGCTTCTGTTTGTTAGTTAGTTTGTGTTATTGTGTGACTTCAGTCTTTTCAAGGTTAAGTTCAGATTCACTTAAGTCACACAATAACACAAACTAACTAACCAATTGAGACAACAGTAGACCAGCAACTCCTGTGTTCTGCAAGGTAAAATTTGGCTCATATAATGGCTGTTTCCTGTCAGTAAAGGCTGTCTGATTGCAAAGTAAAATGATGAAAAATGTAGTGTACTTTTCAACTGATCTTGATTTTCTTTAGGTGGACCTTTGTTTAAGTGGCTAAATATATTTTGCCACTAACCCTGTCCACAACAGTTCACAGTTTAGTTTCCGTGCTGGTTCCCCTCTTTGCTTCTCCTAACTGGGAGCATGTCAACTGATATCTATTGTGGTTAATACACTGACTATCAATAAGTACCTCATACAACCCCACTTGAAATAATCCGAAATATCCCTTTAAGGACGTGTCCAAATGAATGAGGTGTCTTTCCAACTGCGTTTACATGAATGGGATTCCAGCCACATAATGGTGTGGCTGCTGTGGTCCTTTCCACACTGCTGATTTTACTGGTGTGCAGTCACTGGTAATGACTGGTTGTTCCACACTACACATGTAAGTGCTCACGCTCCTACAACACAGAATGCAGAATACAGCACAGTACTTGGCAGAGCCGTCTGTTTGAATCCTATAGTACACTGGAGATTATGACATTACCAGCTAAAAAGCCCCTTAATTTATTGTTGCCTCAAATGTCTCTGTGGAAGAACTCCATCCCCGCCTCATTGTACAGAGATGAAAAGAAATTCAGAGGGATTTTGTACCAGACTAACTATAAAAACACAAGAAGTGGAGCAGAAGCCTAGAAAAATTAACACTCCATTGATTCCATGTGTTTTCAATCAAGCTGTTAAACAGTCATAATGAAATACAGTCATAAAAGCAATTAATAAAAAAAAGGGTTCATCCTAAGGATTTAGATGTTTATTCAATAATCAACTCATTCATAATAAGTCAATAAATTAACAAAAGCAAAGGATTCTGTAAGATGTTGGTGAAAACAAGACAGAGATTCTGTTTAGAGAGAAAGCAGCTTTGTTAAGTTGATACGGTTGGAGTCATGCAGTGCCTCTCCCAAGATCTGTTCAATAGAACAGGCTCCTGCCAAAATTTATAATACGCTGGAATTCTTCACTAAACAGATCAATTCTGTATTTTTAAACTTCTGATTTACAGTTACTGTTTTACGTCAAACACTGGAAGTTTCACATGGGGAGAAGACAGTATTTCTATTTGCAGTACATCTATTAAAACCAGACACATTTAAGATAAGGAAAAGCATTTAAAGACCCTCTCCAATCAAGTTTTTAACCCTGTTATGTTCATGTGGTGTTTTTTACAAGTTAGATGAGAGAAATAAATAGTTAAAGCCACTGCTGAGCATTTCCCCTTTGGACCTGCAGTGTACCAGTGACAGTCTCAAATATCTGCTATGGCAAAACAAGTGTTATCAGAGGCCAGGTGTAGTTACATATCAGTATTTTGCAAGCTAAATTTCATTACTTTCAGAACAATGGCAGAGATGTGTTCTGTTTTTGGTTGCAAAGTTGCAAAAGGAGAAATGGGGAGCCTTCATACATTAACAAAGGATCTGGAAAAAAAAGAGAAATGTCGTTCATTCAGAAAAACTGGATCTCAAACTTCCAGAGAAAACTTGGGTTTACATTTTAAGACAACTGTTTTGAAATTTTTTACCTATAAATCGATGGGTTTTGCCACAAAACTTATATTGGAGCTTGACACTGTTCTGTTTTATCTGTTGACTCTGTCCACCAAATCTGCAGTGTGCTAAATAACGTTAAACAACATTCGCCTCCTGAGTTACATGATGATTCATAAATGCTGACAAAGAAAGTTATGGTAAACATTATTTAAAACAGTTAATCAGATAGCTAAGCTGCTGACTCATTACAATAATTCTGGCAGAGAACTTCACTTGACTTTGGGGTTGTTCACAAACAAAGCATGTCATCATAAAGGTTGTCCTCATACTGTAGGTTGCTAGTATAGCATTAGCAACATTAGATCAAGTGCAGATCTGCAGTTTCCAGTTTGATTGACTATTACCACTTGCCACTGTGTAGCATAAAATAGTTAGTTTTACAGTGTTCGATGAGAAGAGCTGGGGTAAAGAGTTACACAGGCAAGCAGCGGAGGACAGGGTGGAGATACGCGCACACTAAATGAAGCAAAGGTGTAGTTACATGTGAGCCATATTAAGGCATGAAGGGATTTTTTTTTCCATGGAAAAAAAACCTTCTAAATATGTAATTTTGATGAATAAAGATGAAGTTTTTGTGGTTTAATCAATGCCAGGAGAGGAACTTTAAGATAGTACCTCAGCACTAGTGGGATTCTAATCATCTCCCATGCTGGTGTAAATTCCTGCCTTCAGTGAAATTATGGAGTAAGGAAGAGGCTGTGGTCATTTCACATTTGAGAAGTCATGTTACAGGATGTGTCTTGTGGTGTGGACTGAAGGCCTACGAGATGCATGTCATGTCTGTGTTGGCTAGACTAAGACAGAGGACCTTGTATGGAAAAGACTTGGGTCCAACATTATGCCATCACAAACACACACGGCTAAAGTAGATTAACTTACTCTAATCAAGTGGACTCAGACTTCTACTTCCCATGTATTAGTGACAGTGTAACTGAACCTGATCCCTGGGTTTAAAATGTCTCTTTAAGAGATTTTTTTGAAGTGAAATTGTATGAGGTACTTAATTCATAGCCAGTGTATTACAGTACCTTACAGGGGAAGGCAGTCAACACGTCCCCAGTTTGGAGAAGCAGCAGGAGGACCAGTGTAGGAAGCTAAGCAATGTGCCACTTATAAAAAAACTTACTGTTGCAAAGAGTCTGATGGCTTTAGAGAGAGTGACATTTGCCTCAGTCTGACAGCAGCGTAAAGCAGTGAAAATATTTTCACTCAAAGGACAACTTTGTAGAATTTAGTGGCATCTAGCAGTGAGCTTACAGATAGCAAACATTTTGCCTCACCCTCCCCTTCCAAGCCATATTTTGTCAACAGATCTCACTAAATCTTACACACTGCACATTAACTCATATTGTTTTGTTTTTTTTTAAATCCAAAAAAAATCAAAAACTTTTTTTTTAGGTGGAGCTTATTGAGGTGGCCAAACAATGTTTTAAATGTTAATCCTTGCTTCCTACACCAATGCTTCTCTAAACTGGCGGCCTGCCAACAGCCACCTTCTGAAAGTAATACACTGACTATAGATAAGTGTCTCAAACAACCCCACCTCTGTCCCTTTCATTTTGAAGCTCATCACACGGTATCATGTTCCCCTGTCAGGAGGCCGGACTGTGGTCCCTGCACGCATTCAACCTGTAAAGCTCATCAAAAAGAAACCGTTTACCCTGCAGAATGTCTGGGATGAATCTGTCAGAGAACAAGACAGTGCAGCACACAGAAACCTGCTGGGCTAGCTCAAGCAGAGGCCAAGTACGGTTTATTGTTAAGAGAAGTTTTCTCTTTTTATACTTGCACACCTGCAACACCTTGCACAAACTATTCAACCAGCAAAGAGGTGAAGATATGAGAATTACAGCAGAACACCTTACAGCAGTATGGAGGGGACCTAGTAACAAGTACTCTTTTTTTCCTCCAAGCCAAACATCGCAATTAAAGCCACTTGAACAGAGGTAGACCCACGGTTGTCATGGTTTGACCCCAGTCTCTTACTACATCAATCAGGCTGCTGGAAAACACGAGATGCCAAGCAGACCTACATACAAGCTCTTAGTCAAATCGCCATGACAACGCAAACAAAACAACACAAAGCAGTACCAACCCGGCACTGAATACTGAATGCTCTTTAGTCAGGTCAGAAACAAACCCGGGCTGACTAGCACCGCTGAGGCAGATAATATGAAAAGGCCTTTAGCTGTGAAGGGGCTTGAGCCAAGAGCGAGTGCTGGTTTCCACTTCCATCCCATCCATGATTCATTCAACTCTCCTGCTGTATGGCTTAAATTGAGCCTTTTTGGATTCAGCCAAATGGCATAATGATTGTTAAGTTTCACCTACTGTTTGGATGTAAATTGTTCTGGCCATACAGTATATTAATGACTGCTCTAACACAAAAAGACTTTACCTCAAATTAACCTCCTATTAGCATAATATACAGTTTCTCTGGTTTCCAAAAGCCGTGACATGAAAACACAGGTCCATCAAAAGGTACAACAGCATAATTCAAGCCACGTTTCCACTGCAGAAACTACCCCTGAGGACTAGGAACTTTTGGAGTGCATTTCCAGCGCAGGGACCAGGGTCTAAATTAAGTTCCAGGACATTATTTTACTCCTCAACTTTCCAAATGTACAGGAACTTTGGGAGTTGGACGTATTTGCAGCATTTTATTTCAGCTACCATTTTTAAAAATCATATTTTTGTTCATTGTGCTTCCAGCACTGTCGTTGACTCAACAACCTCATTTGCAAAGCAGTAAGGCAAGGCAATGAACATTTATTTATACAGCACTATTCACAGACAAGGCAATTCACAGTGCATAGGTAACAATCAGCAGCAGCACGACTGGAATCTCCTCCATGCTCACTGATGTTGCAGTGTCGCACAAATAACGATGCCTATCTGTTGCTTTATATGGCATTGCCATTGTCTTACAGAATGCAAAAATCATTAAAAAAAACAGCCATTGTTTTGTCGCATGTCATCAGCTTAACTTGCTTAAACTTAACAGGTATTTCAACAACAATGGACTGAAAAAACCTTTTAGCTTCTTGAAAAGTAGTTCCTGCAACTAAAAGTTACAGGTACTTTGAGTGGAAACGCATCCGTAGAGAGCCATTGGAACACTAACACATATTTCCTTTTTTCGCTTTCACTGACTGTAGTTAATGTTAAATGGAGTGAATTTATATTGCACCTCAATCCAGAGAGTTGTGCACATCATTTTACAATGTTTTTATGTCTGTAACTATCATTGGTGATGACGTCTTTTATCCAGCTAACCTTAAAACACAGTGATAATCATAGGTTGTAGTCCAAACTGCAACCATGAAGACAAATCATGTGCAGTGGCCTTCTGTGTCTATAAATGTAGTGGACTGATCCTTTAAATATCTCCTATCAAAACCAAACGAAAATAGTGTAAGTGATCTAAATCACAATAAAGTGACTTGGTTATTCTTTATAGTTCTGCCATATAGGATTAGGGATATTGAAAGCAGATGCCCTCAATACAACTCTTGACAGACACCAGGGAGATCCCACTGGGATCAAACACATACTGCAGATAACAGTTGTCTACTAAACCCATATGTAACCTGAACACATCTCTAGGACCCTGCACAGATTCACACAATATTAAATATGCCTTGTGAAGTTGTTAAATACTGGATAAACATAACTGGTTTCTATTAAATTCCAGTTTCCGTGTAAAAATGCTCAAGAGATTTTAATACAAGAGACAGATAAAGAAATACACACAAGTTGTTTGGCAGCTACGCAGCACAGATCTCAAGATATCTGCCTCAATGATTTTCTGAAATGCCAGGAGAGTTTTTAACAGCTTGATTTTATTTTTTCTGGACCCGAGCTAAACCAAAAGTTACAGCTCGATGTCAGATAGAGCAGGGTAGATTATTCTTTATCCAATGAGCTACACATGATACAAGCTTCTTTCTGTTTTAATTGTAAATCAATGACAAACATAGAGACCAATTTCCTCTGTTAGAAGGGATATTATTTCTTGCACTTCACCACTCACTCTCAGGTGGTGTAGTAATATTTGATACTCAACATGAACCCTTTCTCACTATTAGAATTGCCTGAATTCCCAGCTTAATTCAGTCAGTGCCCATCAGTAAGTGCACCTCCTAAACAGCTGTCATTTTAGGTGTGAAATTATAGTAATAATTTCTGTATTAAAATGTGGAAGTTAAGTAGCTGAATGTCACTGGAGGTTAAACTCACTGTTGCTCTACAGCTTTAACTTGACTGCACTTTTTAAACTTGGGTGTGGAGAGGAAATGAAACTGCAGATTATTTGATATATTTCAAAATGATCAACACAAAAGTTACTATTATTTAGCATAATAAACATCTACACTGTAAAAAAAAAAATCACACAGGATTTTAGTGACATTAACATAGAAATTTAATGTAAATTTAATTAAACTTAAAACTTAGTTATTTTCAGATCACTTATAAACAAAAGTTCTTCTAACTTGAAGTCTTTTTAAATGATGAGTTGAATGTAAAAGGAAACCAAATTTGTATGTGATGTTTCAATGGCTCAACTTAATATCTTAAGCTTATTGAACATGTTTTCTCAAGTACAACTGAACTGCTATCAGGTTTACTGTATTTGACTAGAAAAGTTTATTTGCTTTGAATCATTGCAAAATTATCTCAGTTTCTTTTCTAATTCAACTTAAAATGTTAAGGCAGCCCAGACAATAACTTTAAGTTAAAACAAATACTTTATTTTACAGTATACTTAGCAGATTATTATTATTATTTAGCTAATAATATTTGCCAGCTACCCAGTGTGGGGCTGACTACCTCTGTTGGATCCTCTTCTCTTAAAACGAAAGCACAAAGAGTACCAGTTACCCCCTAATGTTGATGTGGGTTGCCCAGACACGCTACATCATCACATTCCTCTTCTTTGAGCGTGAAAGCAGCTTCACCGTATTAACACATAATGGTGGTGCTTGAAGAAGAACTAATCTGGGAGCTCAGAGCTGACTGCAATCACAGAGCTAAAATTAGTTTGTGTAATGTTTACTCAAAGTATCGCATGCCACTGTAACAACAATCAAAAGGACACACAACACAAGAGGGGGAAGTGAGGGGTCAGAGGGAGAAGAGAGAAAAATATGGCTATGCTGACCCCCAGCTGACCTACAGTAACCAAGCAACACTTTTAGGTGCAAGAGAGTTACTGTTACTTAGTTCTGATAAACTCTTCTTATATAATATCAATAGACATTTTCCACTGTTTCCTAAGCAATGCAAAAATAATTTAATTTTGCGTGGGAGTCTTTCCCATGTGCAAGTCTGTCAAGACATGCCTAAAAAGGAGCTGGAAGAACCACAGACGATGAGGATGGAAAGAGTCTGGGGGAACAGGAACACAGGCACTCACACACATAATGTACATAAGTGGGCCCTTCCTCCATAAGTCATCCTGATCCTTACAGTATTGGGTGGTTAAAGCATTTTTTCTCTAAACTTCTTAACACATAAACACCTGCAGTACAAAACAAGACAACTAATGAGAGGTGTTAATTTATGTCTACACTGTATCAGTGTTAGACCATGGTGATATTGTATAATGCACACCACAGTGGTGGCTCTGAAGCCCTTGGGCTCTGTTTATGTTTACACTCTGCCTTAAGATTCATTACTGCAGATAGTTATAACACCCATCACTGTGACTTGTATGCTAAAGTTAGGTGGCTCTCTCTTTGTGTATAAGGTGTGAAAGACCCTGGGTTTTATTTATTTATAGAGCTCTTATCTGTCTTTTACTTCCTTACATCAGAAGGTCCAGTTTTTCATATTGTGCACCTGCAATGTGGAACAACATGCAGAACAATTTAAAGCGAAATTTAAAATTTTAAGTTTAATTAATGTGAATAAACTTAAACAAAAATTATAACGTCAAAAATGAAACTAAATAAAAATCTGCTCCTGCTTCCTTTAACTGGCTACATGTACGACTCAATGTAACTTTGTCTGTGAAAATGTAAACAGGCTCGTTTCATTTGATTTCAAGGAGACTCTGACCCGGTGGCATCTATACTGTTCTTTCTGTTAGAAATAGAGTTAAAGACAGAAGAGTTGTTAACAATCAATTAATGCTTGCTGTGCATATGGAATTAGTGTGGAGTTACATACTACGGCTTTGTTAAATTCATGCTGGGGCTGGATTGCATTATTAATGTTATTACACACCGTAACTCCTCTTGATTCCATGCACAGTAGCACTAAAACTGTTCTTTGCTGCAGGATATTTTGTTACCTTTGTTTGACAAATCACTAACATTGGAGTATTTGTATCCATAATATGTGTAAAGCTTATCATTATTTGCTGTTGTTTCATATGCTGTACGCCCTGTGTTTGTTTCAGAACCACACCTACCTTATACCTTCAATACCTGGCAATAATAAAGGAGCAGTCCAAGTGGAATTGACAGACCAAGTGTGTGATTCAAGCCCTCAACTAATTAACTGTGACTGTGCTAGTTCTAATCGGACGCCCTGTAGTGATTCAACTTTCCACATCAGCATCATAGTGGAAAACAAGCTATTTGTCATATACGGACATAGCCAGGCTTCTCGCTGAGTATTAAACTGAGACCATTTTATAACCAATTAAAAACTCCTTGTAGTAGCTTTAAATGAGTAATTTAATAAAACTTGTGTATTTATGTTAAGTTGATGAGAAAAAATTAGCTGATTCCAATAAATTTCAGTCTTATTTTCTTTCTTTTTTTTTTTTTTACAGTGCAGGGTTATTTTTGAGGCCCTAAATTGTGATGTAGGTAGTATTACTTTTGTACATTTATCTTGTGAGCATTGCTATTCACAGTGCGAGGCATAACACATACAACTTATGGTATGTGCTCCACCTCATACTTTGATTTAGTGTTATTAGGCCAAAGCCAACTTTTCCTAAAAAGGCATCAGGATTACAGGCTGTGGTTGTCCTGTAAACCAGACCTATATACAGTCCTGTGCTGCATGTAATCTTTGGATCAGTTACATATGGTAAGCATATGTAAAGTTATTACATCATTATTCCATGGCAATCACATCCATCAAACCTAAATAAATAAAGCTTTAATGTGATAGCAACAGATGCATATTCTTTACTGGGAAGTCAGTCTAGTTAGCATTGTGGGTCTCTAATGAACCTTAAAATAGGTCTGTGGTTTACGCAATTTTCACTCATCTAATGAAGGAACTGAAGTAATGGTTAAACTGTTGGCAGATGTTTCCACGTATGTACCTTCTACTCATTTACTCCTTCCTTCCTAAAAGGAATTCCAGATAGATTTAGGACTGCAGATAAGTTGGAGTACTGATAGATCAGATCAGATCGAAGCCTTACTGCAACATAATGAGCACATGTTTTACACTGGCTGTGCCTTCTGTGACATTAGGATTTAGAAGATAAACAGACAAAAGAGCCACTTATTCCTGGCGCCTGGACAATAACAAGAAATCTGAGCTATTCATGGTGCCATTCGGTAGTGGTCATGCGCTGGGATGAAAATATGTCTCAGGAATGACACTAACCAATAATGTGATGGAATGACAAGCTGTGAGAGTCATGTTGCCATGTTGCCATGCTCCAGACTACCGATGACTCAACACAGGACTGTTGGTGGACACGGGAGGTATTCACTAACACTTTTATGGTCCATGGAGTAGAAATGATAAAAACTACCATATTACATGCACTTGTGTTTTTTTTTTTAACAGATTCAAGGCTTCTGTCTTGCTTTTTTGACACTCTCCCAACTCACCTGTCTCATTTTATCTTAAACTCTGTATTAAAACATGACACGCCTCATCTCTGCAAATATCACAGTCAGGGATCAGGCGCACATCTGCTTTTCATTTGTCCTGTGGGTTTTATACACTGAAGCGCACCATAGATGAAGTGAAAAATCATTCTTACCTCCAATGCAGATAAGTACATATTCAAGTCTATAGGGTAAAAATTCAGTATGATACTGGGGTCATGGCACTTTTGTATTTGCAGGCCCTCAGGAATTTGAAATGTAGCTGCTTTGAGCTGTAAAAAATGGAGGAGTAAAATGGTTTACACTGTCTTCTTTGTTTTATCTGTTAAACCATCTTTCTTTTTGATTCAAACACCAAATCCCTGTTAATAATTCTTTTGTGTTTGGCTAAAGAATGAATCCTGCTGCGATGGTCTGCTCCGCAGGTCCCCACGGTCGACATGTGAATATGACAGATATCTGCCCTTCTCCCTGTGGGGAAACTGACTTATGATCACAATCATAAATCAGACAAATTCTGGAAACTTTGGAACCCCCTGCTTCTTACAGATACTCTGACTCGTTTGTCCCTGGAAAGCAAGAGTTGATTGTTTCACATTCTTGTCTTCTTATCTAATATACATACATACATATGAAGATATGGTGAAGATATGACAGGGAAGAGAGAGGAGACGACACTCAGCAAATGGGTCTCTACCAACTGAACTGCAGGGGCACTCCATATATATATTTTTTTAATTAATTAAATAAACTTATTAATTAAATTATTATTATTATTTTGTTATTGTTGATATTGAGGAGTGTGTTGGTTGTATGTTATATTTGAAAATTAATTTTGAAGAAATGCATACAAAGAATAACAATGGAGGTGTATTTTGAGCAGATGTTGGCCTTGTGTGTTTTCAATGGGTGTTTCTAAATTTGAAAGGGCAACAGAGAAAAGGGGACATTCTGATGCTAATTTTGTCTTCCTCTTCCTGTCTGAAAAAAACTTTTTCTATCTCCAATATCCAATCAGGTGACAAGTGCGGAGGTGCTTCATTCATGTATGTTTTTGAGATATGATGTCAAGATGTCTACAGACAGCTACATGCCACTGTGACAGCGTAATGCATTCCATTATTATCATTAGTGGCACGGATATAAAAATAGTCTGAGCAGATATGCTGGCCTTCTCACACCATGTCCTATTTCCACTTGAGAAAAGTCACTTCTCCTCCTCATATACACAACTTCCAAAATTCTGTAAATGATCCAGCCGACAACAAATAAACAAAGTCACTGACCTCGGTAGTGACTCTGAGATTACGATTACATAACAGGAAGCAGCAGGAACTGAATAACAGCGCTCATTCTGCAGCAACAAGGACTACACTGGTCGAGTTTTCTACCTTTAATCCTGTTTGACGTGAAGCTAAGTTTGTATAATTGAAGCACTTCAGATGCTCTCAGGCTGAAAAACACTGCTGACTGACAGACCGACAGTAAACTGCACTGCTGACTTCTTTTAATTTGTACAACCATGAAAATGTTTTGCACATAAGACCCTTAAATCATTAACATAAATAGTGTGACTCGTAGAAATAAAAGGGCAAAATAGAACCATAAAGGGTTCCTCAGCTTGTTCCCAAAAGAGAACCCTTTATGGTTCCTGGTAGAACCTTTTATGAGGGTTCCAGTTCCGAACCCCTTTCTGAGGGTTCTACCTAGAACCTATTATAAAGGGTTTTACCTAGAACCATTTGTGAAAGGTTTCATCCAGAACCCCCTATGAGAGGTTCTAAAAGGGAACTCTTCTATCATGTAATGGTTCCGTTCAAAACCCTCTCTTGGGGTTCCATCCAGAACCTTTCCATCTTCTAATGGTGCTAACAACAACCCACCCAAGGGGTTCTAACATGAACCTTTTTACATTCCAATGGTTTCATCTCGAGGCCACCCAGGGGGTTCTACTGAGGAGAACCCTTTTATATTCCAAGGATTTTATAGCTGACCTAGTGGGTTCTACTGAGAAACCTTCTATATTCAAAGGGTTTTATCTAGAACTCATATAGTGGGTGCAACCAAGAACCCTGTTTATATTCCAAGGGTTTCAGAAGCCACCCAGGGCTTCTACCAAGAAACCCTCTATATTCCAAGTGTTTTATGAAGAACCCACCTGAGGGTTCTACTGAGAACCCTTTTATATTCCAAGGATTTTATCTAGAACTCACCAAGAGCCCATCTACAAAGAGCCCTTTTATATTACGGTACAAAGAACCCTTGAACAAATAGTTCTTCAAGGATTTCAACAATCCTTGACAAACCCTTCCTTCAAAAAAGGGTTCTTCAGAAGCAAATTGTACTGGGTAGAACCACAGCACGTCAGGAAGAGCCCTTTTGAAACCCTCATTTCTTATAGGCTGAGGCTGGACCTATCTCATAGACAGGCCGGTATTTCAAATACCCATTCTCCCAGCTGAGGGCTCAACAGAACCTGGTCAGTCGGAGCCAAATCCCAGTTTGAGCTCATGTGGCCCAAAGTCCCAAATAGTTATTACAGAACCACTGTGGCTTTCTAGAGTTTCAGGCAGATGGGCCATTTAAGGACAGGTTCTGATGCTTCCAGTACAGATCCAGGACACATAGTCTCCTGTGCCTTGCATCAGGACGAACGCCAGGAACAAAGGCCAGGACATTTAGCGCTATCGCTCATCTGAATGACCAAAATGACAGCAGCCGTTAACAGCTATCGGCTTAATCCTCCAAATATATCCTGAAAGGCATTAGAGAGTTTTTTGTTTTAAATTGGCGGATGTTGTGGTTACAGTTCAGTTATGTAACATTATTATGACAATAGTCACAGCCTTGACTGAAGACTGAGTGACAGAGGCCATGAACTGTTAGAGAAGGTGTCTAAATCCAGCAGCGAGTGTCACGCGGGAGACGAATGGCACACGCACTTTCATCACTGACTAGGCAAATGGCATAGTGAGCATAAGCAGCATTCCTCAGAGGTGACTGTCATGGAGTGAAGGGTACATAAGTGGTGTGTGTATTTGTGTGGGTGTGCGTTCCACTCACCCGTGAGATGGTGAGGGGCAGACAGAAGTCCTTCCCTCCTTGCAGTCTGAAGCCCCAGGGGGCAGGACCAGCCAGGGAGACGCTGTAGCTGCTGCTCATGATTCACCTGGAGACAGAAGAACAGATACTTTACACTCAATTGTGCGTGAACACATATTAGCAGGGTTCTAATCCAACAGACTTCACACTGGCAGAACAAACACGAGAATAAAAAGAAGAATAAAAGGACAAAAATTATGTAAACAAACAGCGTAACATATGCAGCCAACAGCTGGCATTTAGAAAAGATTACTATTTTCAAGGTAGAGCACCGTAAACTGCCAATTAAGCTAAACCCAACCAGAAGCCCCAACCCAAGCAGAAGCATTCCTCTGATGAGTCTATTCTCCATATAAGTATACCATTATACACTTTATGCTTTGAAATACCTATCTTCTGAAACACTGTTAAGAATACTCACTCAACATCTAACCAGACCTGCTGGGGCTACTGTGTGTCATGCTCTCATGGCTTGTTTTAACTTTATCACACTGAAGCTATCTTTATTCAAGTACAACAGACTATTAATAGTCCTATTCTGAAGCTCCCAGCTCTCTGCTGACAGCTTTAGAACAGGTCCCAGATGCTAGGCAATGCTGTTTACAATGGGGGCAATAGTGAGTCTGTAATATATCATGTACAGTATATCCTCTCAAGTGCTAGTGGACACATACACTGGACTGGCAAACAAGAAGTAAGGCATAAGCTAGAATGAGGCGTGCGTTGCAGGATTTATTATGCAACAGGAAGTCAAACACAATGAGAGAGAGTTAAAGTCCTTTAATGCACACATCAGAATGGATTAATCTAAACTATTCCCCTACTGCCACTGAACATTTTAGACCTTTTTTTTTTTTTGGAGCATATAAGCATTAAATGGTGTTGCTGCACATCCTCCAGCCAATCGGAAACAGGTAATCCTTTGTTTACCTTAAAAGAATCTCAGATCAGTAACTCTGGACTGGAGCTGTACTTTGGACCTATCACTTCAGTGTCCTTTCACTGAATCCACTGCTGGTGTACAAAATGTTCTGACAAAGGTACCCAGACTGAAACAAATATATTGTTGTAAAAAAAAAAAAACAAGGGCGGACGTTTAGCTCAGTGGGTAGAGCGTCCGACCCATGTATTGAGGCTGTAGTCCTCTGCAGCGGCCGCTGGTTCGACTCCCGCCCTTGGCCCTTTGCTGCGTGTCATCCCCT
>JAJHUR010137524.1:14237-43257 GCA_027495735.1 Lutjanus campechanus | reverse complement strand
CAAAACGCCGGCCATTGGGGCCAGAACTCACCCCTGGGAGGAGACATCATCCCGCTGGCTGTCCTTTTGGCCAGAATTTGCCCTGGTGAAAAACGGCAGCCCTTTGTTCATTTTGGCCGGTGAAAAAAACGTAGACCCGCGGGCTGTCGTTTTGGCCAAAATTTCAACTCACCCAAAACGCCGGTCGTCGGGGCCAGAACTCACCCCTGGGAGGAGACATCATCCCGCCGGCTGTCCTTTTGGCCAGAATTCGCCCTGGTGAAAAACGGCAGCCCTTGGAGCAAAACTCAAAAATTGAAAAAAAAAACGTCAATGTGTTGTGCGAAATGCATCAGTATACGGGTCATTCTTCAACTATGGTCAAATTTGGTCTCAAAAATTTTAGAAAATCAAACACAAATTTTAGGTAATATTTTGATATGTTTTGCTTATCCATTATGTGTAGAAACACATTCTGGTAGCTGTTGTGATGAAATTAGTTAGATAATATATATTTTTTCTCATTTTAGTCGAACATTCAGAGGAAAGCATCATTTCCATCACACCACAAACAATGTGTTTTACAAACAAAATTATTTACAGAATTCATGTTTTCAAAACATTTCATGAAATTTCACACATAAATGATCCAAATACATAAATATTAGTGTGACTGTGTTATTTTTATACATTTTATTTACAAATGTGTGATGTGATGGAAATGACAGCACGTGTTGGAAGTGACATGTGACAACCAACATTGCTGATTAGTTAGTTGATCAAGTGTTTTGTGTGATTATTTAAGTTAATATTATATTAACTTGATATAAGCCAAATAAAAAGCATTCATAACACCATCATTGTCATTTCCATCATAACACGTAATTTCCATCATAATGAACAAAGTGATGGAAATGACTGTTGTGGAAATGACAATGTGTCACATTTTTTCAAAAATCTCATGTTGTATTAGCATGCTAATCCCTGTTTTAAAGCTAGCATTAAATATACACAAAATACACAATATAAAATTTTATTTTAATCATTATTTGTAAATTCAAAGAAAATATGAGCTGTTTGGAAATGACAACCAATAAACATATTCTTTGTTTGGGAAATATTTACCTTGATTTTTTTCAGCTTTCATATTCTTCCAGGGAGCTAGCTCTGCTCTCCTGCCATGTGCTCTCCTGTGACTGACTGTTACCATGGTTACAAGTGTACAAACCTTAAAAGAAACCTCCCTAAAGTTACATTTTGTGGTGTGTGATGGAAATGACAGTGATCCCAAGGGACAGGTGTTCTTTTTATAAAAAAAGACATTTAATACTACTGTATCTTACAACACATGGTATGTTTCATTAAAATAGGTATTTATGTACCATTTGTCTATAAAGTTAGTTTTTAAATCAAAATGTAATTCAATAGTAAGAGGGATTGAATGTCAAAAATCTGACCCAGGGACAAAGGAAGTATAGCACAATCCATACATATAAAACCATGGTTTATGCAGTAAAAATAACACTTGACCTTTAAATTAATTTTTGTATGTTCCTCTTGGTGTCAAGTAACTGTGCCAAAAATAAAAAATCAAGAAATGTGTTTTGTATCTATTATTCCTGCAAAGGACACAAATTCTACTGTAGTTGAAGAATGACCCATACATTAATGTAGTGGCTGCGCAGTAGAACCTACTGCCATAGACTTTATTTCTGGCATAAAATAGGATCTTTTACTGACTGATCTAACTTTGATGTCATTAGTGTCATTAGGAGTCCATGCTGCAGATGATGTCTTCAAGTTCAAATCTGGCTCAAGGCGAAGATTTTTCTTCTTCTCGTAGTAAGGTGGATTACAACTCTTTGTGGTACATAACACCAACTACTGTACAGAAGGGACCTAGCAGTCAATAGTGTCGCCGATTTCAAAATGCAACTGGCTCCTTTGGACCAGACTTGAGATGCCATGACATTTCAATCATCTGCAGTGGCACCTGGGGTGTCCAGTCAGATTTTCCCCTCTAGCTCCGCCCCCAATGGTGAGTGGTTGGTTAGTTCATTTTATAGCACGAAATTACTGTTTCAGCCTAAGTTAAAAGCCAGAGATTTTTATGAGAGTGTGTACCCTGTGTGAACGGAAGAAGAAGACAACTTCGGAGCGAGTTTTCATCGAGTAACGTTTAGTGTTGTTCCAATACCATTTTTTGGCCCCCGATACCGATTCCGATACCCGGCTGTGCAGTATCGGCCGATGCCGATACCGTACCAATACCACGCCGTTTGAAAAAACAAAATATAAGAGCACTCCTCATTCTTCTCCACCTCTTGGGTCAGTGCACTCTTTGCAAGCTTGTTGCTTTCTGCACTTGTTAAGTATCTGCAGTAACATAGTAAACAGAATACATGTGTTGAATAAAACAGTCTATTTCCATAGTTCTTCATGCTGGTGAGAGTGAGACAAGGGCTAGATTCACATGAATGTGCATTAATAATAATATGTGCATTTGTAATAAAGCAAGGTGCAACATCTGGACATCTAAAATATTATATTCTGTGATTCTAATTAGGGTTGTGCCGATTGGCGATTGAAGGGATGAACAACGATAGTTTTTTTTCCCCTTGGCGATATTACCAGAGGTTGTGGTGAACGCACAATTAAGAGAGGGAGGGAGGGAGAGACAGACAGACAGATAGGCAGAGAGACAGAGAGAGAGAGAGAGACAGACAGAGGAGGGAGAGGGAGACAGACAGATAGGCAGACAGACAGATAGGCAGAGAGACAGAGAGAGAGAGAGAGACAGACAGAGGAGGGAGAGGGAGACAGCGGGCCTGTGTGTGTGCGCGCGCGCGCATGACGGCGAGCTTACTGCAGCTATAATTAATTGATTAATAAGAACAAAGCACCATGAATTCAAACTCTTCCGACCCTTAATGCACTAGATTCATACTTTTCCAAATTACCTCTGTGTTAAATACTGTCAGAGATAAGGACAGATCAGCTGGCGGTAATGAAATGCGCTAAACGCTAAAATCTCCCGAAGAATCCAATCCCAACATAGGTGAATGAAAGGTTGTTTTTAAAACAAATATATAATTCTAATTTGTGATCACTGACTTTATTAAGCCGACTGCATCTAACACAGCGACACGCAACGTGCAGAGACGCAAACAAAGTAAGTGATCCGTGTCAGCTTAATATCATGACTTTAAAAGCACCGAATTACTTGCCTTAACGAATTTCGTTATTATAAAATATGAAGAATTGTAAAATTTAATTTCTATGAGGCTTTTCCGTCAGTCTAACGAAGATCAAGCTACGTGCGGCTTGTTCAGTCAATATTGTTCATTATTGATAGTGCTGAAATTACACTTTATGCCTAAAATAATTAATACCTTGATAATACACTACCTACCAGCCTTAGGGTGGAGCAGCCATTCACTACATGATGTGTTGCGAAATGCACACACATTAATGTGGCGGCTGCGGAGCCGTTTTAGTTCCACCTCTCGCAACTTTCTTTAAGAGCATCCGCTCCAGGCCAATAGGATAGCTTGGCTCGGCATGCACTGAACACGTGTGATCACAGCAGTGAGTGTCGGGCGAGAGAGAGACACAAGGCGCTGCGTACTAGTATCGGTAAATGGCATCGGCGCCTTATTTGTTAGTACTCGCGGATACCGATGCCAGCTTTTTAGTGCCGTATCGGGGCCACTCCCGATACTAGTATCAGATACTAGTGTTGCACCGGTATCGGTGCACCGGTATCGGTGCAACACTAGTAACGTTGCTAAGTTTGCACAATGCTGTAGCGCGTGTGGACTGTTGTTAGCTAACTAGTTTTCTGCCCTCGCTTGCCAGGAGGAGAACGGATGAGAGCGAGCGAGTGGGAAGCACAGGGTTTTTGAGTGAGTATGAACTATTATATGGACAAGATGTGGATATTTATGGTTAAAAGACAGGATATTCATCTTTTTTAAATTAACTTTTGGATAGTGAGCTTCGGAAGACTGCCATACATGCTGCATGCTGCTGCAGTTGAGGTGCTCCAGGTTTGCCACTGCCAAGAAAGCTGCTTTTTGCACACGGACTGAGCTTCAGGATCGTTTTCTCCATCGCTCAGCAGGCCGCTGGACGGAGGGATTGAACAGACTGTTACTAACAACTCTTCTGACGCTTTCAAGGAAAAGTGAGTACAGACAAAACCTTTCTGAGACTTAAATATGAGGTCCAATTACACACCAATGTACATGGTACCATTAACTGCCTAATTAAATATTTTTGTAGAACTCACCAATTCACCTCCAATGCAAAAGTGTGTACCTAATGTAAAGGTTTGTACCACATACTTCTGAAACCAAATTGGAATTGAGCATGTGGGCTACATATTCTAATATACCTATTAGGTATGTGCTATTGTCATAATTTTGCATCTTGTAACATTTTAGAGGTTCAGATGCAGTAGTATATATATAGTTTGTTTTCCTCTTGTTTTTAAATTTGATGATTTAAGTGCTAACATTGAGTCTGACCTTCTCACACCAGGATGGTGGCATTATCAATGAAGTGATGAAGAGGTGCCTGATGTCCGGTCCAACCAACACAAGAATCATGATTGAGGAAATGGAAGTCTTCTAAGACCTGGACGTACCTACAGCCTGTGCAGTCCTCGCTAATGGTGCTGATACACACAATCTCAGCTACTCAAAAGAACTGAAAAAGACTGCTTCAAAAGATATTATTTGAGCTGAAAGCTTGTCCAGAGGTAATGTCTCTTAAAAATAAACTGCTGTACTAAAAAAAAATTATTTATATTTTTTCTGGGCACAGATGATGGTATAAAAATTGTTGTGCAGAAGTTGATCATTGGTTTTAAAATAAACAGTTTGATCATAAAGCTTGAATTGTTACGTGTAATTTATTCTGACTGAAATTAAATAAGTTACTAGTACTCAAATAAATTAAGGTAACAATTTGCATGGACTTTTCTGAGTAGACTGAACGTAAAATAAATAAGTTGGCATAACTGAAATGAAGTAATTTGAAAACTTAATAGCACTAGTTGATCGAACTTAATTAAGCTAGTAGAGGACAAAGCAAATCAAGTTGGTTGTACTTAACTGATTGAGTTGGTCTAACTTTAAATGTCAAGTGCGATTTACTCAAATCACAGCTCAGTTGGAATTATTTAAAAAGATCCATGCAAATTGTTACCTTAATTTTTTTAAGTTGAGCCAGGGTATTATTTTTTAGAGTGTAGAAATAGAGCTCACAAGGCAGTTGATACCTGATTTTGACTTGGTATGGTAACCTTAGCAGGAATTCATGATTTCGGTCACAGAAATGCTGTGACTACTTCATGTAAAAATACTGGTGAATTAATTTTATGCACTGAATCTCAATGAATGAGATTTCCTGATATTTTACACAACAAACTTAATTGTTGAGATCAGGTCAAGCTGTGAAATCCCCAGTTAAGCCCTGAGATATGGACCAAATTATGAATTAATTAAGATTAATTATGATTTATGACATCATTAAACTGAACATCACAGCATAAACAGTCATAAAATTTTTATCATTGCAATTGTACATTACACTGGAAACTTCAAGCAACTTGAGCCTGGTACAGTAACACTGTTTTGTGTTTTGTTTTTGCATCCTTGGTATTAATAAAAAATGACTGATAAACAAATCAGTACACTGGAGCACAAAGTTTCTGTGAGCCAGACAGTCAGTAAAATACATAAACCTCTTGTTTTCTGACAGTTTGCCTTCAAGAAAAAGCTCTGTACATCATTATAAGAAGTGGAACTTCTGTAAATCTCCTCCTCGCCTCAATTTGCTGTAATACCACCTTTGTCCTCTAGATGGACGACTTAAATCAGAGACAGCACGCCTTCATCCTCAGTGTGATGTAAAACTGAATCGGCTTGGGAAGCACACAAACAAAGCATGCTGTTAAGCGTACAAATAATTAGTAACTTTGTTTATTTCAGAAATCTCAAGAACACTCCTCATAAAAATCAGGCTGACTATTGAACACTTGAAATGTAAAATAAGGCAAAAACAGACGCTTTATTACTTGCAGTCATTTGTTGAATACTGAGACAATCTTAGTTCAACTCTTCTTGATTGTTTTGGGGAAAATCAAGTATCATGTCGACACATTCAAATCTTTCTTTGCCTTTAGAGACTGAATTAATTGCATACTTAAGTGACCTGAACTCAAACATGGATACATATACAGTACTTATGGATCAGAGGTATGTTTATCGTGCGTGGAGGGAACTGATAATAACATATAATACAAAAACAGTTAAACACTCGAGAGGTACAGTGTGAAGGCTTTGTATGAAACTGTATTAAATGGTGATATGGCAGAAAAGGCTGGTTCATAAACAAGGACTTAATGTAAACCTCACAGATACCATACCAGATTAATAGTTGTAAAATACTGTCATGATTTATCTTTACGATCAAATATTAATATTTAATTGATAATTCAATGTATTTATGTTGATTTATCAGGAATTGTACAATTGTGGAATGATCATCTCCCACAGAAAATATATATGCAGTTTATTTCACCTCTCAAGAATATGTTAAAGTTTGTGACCATCTGCTTCTACCATCCAGCAGGCTGTGGAATGCCTACATTCAGTTCAGAGGCTGTGATTGGTGGAGAGACGGCAAAGATTTTATCCCCACATCCGAAAAGGGGCCACCGATAAACCAGTGTCCTCCCTGGGGAGCCACACAAATAAATAAAGAGGGCTTCTTCTCTTCAGTTGCTGGGAGGACTGTCTGAGAACCCTTTAAAAAATGACCTTTATCATTCACTCTGTCTTACATACATATACAGTATATACATATTACACAGGCTGCATTTACACCTCATGGCTGTGCAGGCAGGAAAAAGGTGGTTTGCCACTGCTTAAGTGATCAGAAAAAAACTAATTTGTGCCACAAAGAATTCTTAGTCTGGAAAACAAGTGTTAATTGACCCTTCTTAAGTCCCGTCCCTTTTCACGCTGTGTTCCAATGACAGCTGAGCAAGTCTGGTGCTATGCCATGTGCTCGACTCATCTATGTTGAAAAGAAAAACATATTTTGAAGATAGTTAAATGATATTGCTTGGGGAACCTGTACATACTCGCATCTTATTTTAGCTAATCTTAGCAAAATGCCAGCTAACTAGCTAGCAAATCATTAGATCATTAGCTAGCTAGTCAGCTATTGTTTTGCTAATGTTTTCTACCTAGTTAGCAAGCCTTTTGCACATTAGCCAAGTTAAGACGTGACCCCGGTTTCACAGACAAGACTAAAATGGCTGTTTAAGCTTACTTACTTACCTAATTAAGCCAGTTTCAAGCCACATTCATGAAAGATACCTAAATGTCCTAGTTTTACTTGTAAAGATTTAGGCCTACTCCTGGCTTAAAGGCCCAGTGTGTACGATTTAGCGGTGAGGTTCCAGATCACAATCTACTGAATACCGCTTGCCTCACCCTCCCCTTCCAAGCATGTAGGAGAAACTACTGTGGCTGTGAAACTCATGAAAATGTGGCTACATTTAGAGCCAGTGTTTGGTTTATCTGTTCTGGGCAACTCTAGGAACATGGTGGTGCAACATGGCGGCCTCTGTGGAAGAGGACCCACAGCTCATTCTAAGGTAATGACAGTTCAGTTGACTGAAGTTCCAAGTTTATTCAATTGTTATTGGAATACAAAACAAAAGGGGGTGGGACTTAGGGAGCGTCAATTGGTCTCTTTCTTCAGTTTGATGAGATTACAGATCTTTGGTCAACAAAGTGGGTGTTTAGTTGATTTAGTGAATAGTTGATTATAGGTGAGACAGCATCGACTTCATATGACATCATGCCATGAATCTGAGCATCATAGTGTAAAGAACCATATTAGAACATATACTTTCTACATATAGTTCATCTTAAACAGTTTACAGGGGCTCCCTTCTTCATATCATGTAATCCACAGAAGACATTCTTGGTGAAAGACAGCTGCAAACTGCTCCGCTTGAAACAAAAAAAAGATGGATTCCTTATATTAAAAGTTATGGTTAAAACCCACAATGTTTCTTGCAGGTTCCACAGTTTGCTACTGATCTCTCTCTTTTTATCCAGTGAGTGGATTCCTGTCCTCCACTATGCTTAGGTATTCCTTTCTTCCAACAGCTGTCTCCAAATGAGCCAAGAGAAATGTTCCTTCTTCAGTTTCCATCCTTGGCAATCAAAACAAGCGTCCGTTTAAGCCAAGGTCCAGCCAGTTCACTCCCCTGGCTGGCCCAGGAACAGAGTGCCTGCAGCGGGTATTGAGTCTGGCCCAACGTGGGGCCGAGGGACCCTGCGAGAGAGTGCTAGCTGCGGCCCCGATGAACCGACTGTCTCTGGGTCACTCGTGAACATGAAGCACAGCACGTCGTCTTGTAGTAATCGTACACGCAGAGGCGAGCCTGGACCACCACATTGCAGTTAAAGTATTTGTCTCTGCAGTTCTCATCTGAAACAAGAAGCAAGACTGATCTTATATTCTTAGGGTTAGGTTCCAACAAATTATATATGACCCTTATTTAAAGGGACAGTTCACCCCAAAATCAAAAAATATACATTTTTCATCTTACCTGTAGTGCTTTTCATCCATATAAATTTGGTGTGAGTTATAGTTTTGGAGATATTGGCCGCAAACATGTCTGCATGTTTTCCAGTATAATGGGACTAAATGGCACTTGGCTTGTGGTGCTCAAAGCAGCAAAAAAAATGTTTTGAAAACTGAACAGCAAAGTCTCTTTCCAGAAATCATGATCCAGTTACTCATGTTGTGATCAGTTTCATGTTCAAACTATTTTCTTTCTGCAGTAGAATCAACCAACTCATAACAAAACAATCTAGATGGCTGAAAAGCACTGCAGGTAAGAAGAAAAATATTGTGAATTTTGGGGTGAACAGTCACTTTTCAACAAGAGAGCTGAGAACACATGACAACAGGTCCTGGGTAAGGTGATGCAGGTGAATGGGGGAGTTACCAACATTTGTAGCTCCCCAGTGCTGCTTGAACTGAGTCCTCCAGGTGGATATTACAGTCACAATAATGCTAGAAGATGACTGACCTATGCGAGGTATGCAGGGCTCCGGGTTGCAGTCTTCCCTCTCTGCTGGTCTCAGCTGCTCGTCGCAGCCCTCGCTGGACATCATGTCGTCAGACAGGCAGCGCACCTCCCGCACACGGAAACCTCCCTCACATGTTTTCGAACACTAGAAGCATGGAAGTCAGTGAAAGCAGTCAGTCCCAGGTTAGTAAAACTCTCACTCCACCCTAGAGTTGGTACACTGCCGACACTTTGGAAACATTCCTAAAGTTGTCATCTGAACCATTAAAGGTTCCAAAAACGTATTTTCTCAATTAGCTTCTCTCTGTGAGTGATGAGATCCTACATAAACACAGTGTTTTCTGCCAAAGAGACAGATTTGCTTCTTTCACATGAGACATTTCTGTATTCCTTTTTTGTTTGTGCTCTTACCACAGGTTTTGGGCAGGGCTCAGTTGTAAAAAGGTGTGGATCATGCACTTCAGTGCGCCAGAGTTAAGAAACACATGAATCATAATCTAAAGACAGTTGGTGAGTTGTTTGGTCACTACCAATCAAATCTGATCAATCCACACAGTTTTGATGAGGCAGATTAGCAGAGTTTTGTATGTATTATCTCTGATTGTATTGTTGAGGTAGGTAATTTGAAGGAGGATGCCGCCCCTCTTGTTAGCAAACTGAAACAAAATGCATCCCCCTTGTTACCCTGCCACCCCGACTCCAATTCCCCTCATAGCAGAGAGAGCAGGGGCAGAGGGTCTGTTTAGGTAAATGTGTTAGTCTCCCTGACTCATTGATCCTTTTTATCTGACTGAGGCTTGTGAAAGTTAGAATCTACGGCCCTGACCATGGCTCTGAAAAATCAGTAGCCTAACTGTGCTGTGAATTGATAATCCATTGCGCTGTCCGTGGTGCTGAAACTGCAGACAATTTTTTTTTCTCTCAGTCTGGTCCTTCTGTCTGATTCATCTTGGATCAATAATATCCTCTAAGGTAAACGCTACAAGAGTTGTTCAAGAGTCACGTGAAGGAAACAAACCAGATCCATCCCCTGTGTTGAAAATGAACAAATCTACTGTGTTGATGTTATGATGTTATGTGATGGTAAATATTAGAGACAGCAGCACACCAGAGTGTGATGATGAGAATAAGTTATAATAAACAGACAACATCAGATTTCACATCAAAGTTTGTTACTATGGTTGTTACGTGTGTAGATTACCAAATCATACTCACTTTCTATGTCTGTAAGCTCAATGTGAACTACAACGTATCTATATAAGATTTTGAGTGATTTCTTCAATGGGAGCAACCCAGATTAGCCACCTTCCTGGCAAATAATGAGTTAATTAATGGCATTTAAGCACCAAAAGGGGAGGGGGTTTCATATCTTCTTACTCACAGCACTCCAGTCGGTGTGATACCACTTGGCTCCACAGGCCTTGAGGTTGCAGCTCTGCTGGCTGAGGGGCCGATCCAGGGAGGAGCACTCATACGGCGGCATAACGGTGAATCCTTCATCTGACTTCATCAGACACACCACTGACCTCTGCTGGCTGCCGGCCCCACACTCCGCAGAGCACTGGGTCACATACAATAACACGCACCATATGGAGTCAATTACACATTGCAAAAACTGAGACAGGGCAACAAATCCAGACATGTCAGTGTAAAGTCACTGTAAAATCCCATATATTAAGCTACTCCCATCCTCATACCTGGCTCCAGGGGCCTGTGAACCACTCGATGCGATTCTCACAGGGGCCGTTGTTGCAGACCTGAGAGTCAGCGGGCCGCTCACTGCCGCAGCCCTCCAGGGGAAGGCTGCTGATGTGGTTGGTCAGGCAGAGGACTCCGCGGGTTCGCACACCCATCCCACATTCAGCCGAACACTGCGGAGTAAACACTGGTTTTATAATAACCTGATTTAAGAGGAAGACATGCAGTCGGTATGAGTTTGATTTACAGTACAAACACTATGAGGACAAAATACATTCCTAACATTCAGTTCTGCCTGCTATTGAGTAACCCATGTCTCCCCTAAACTTTGTGGCTTATATCCTCCAAGTCCGGGGAGGACTGGATGAAATCATTGTTATTCTTTCCACTCTTGGTATCCTATTGTATTGTCATAATGTTGTACAATTAAGTGACTCATCAGATCTGCAGTGCTGTATAACAAAAAAGATGTATTTGTTTTTATTCTCTGCTCCAGTCCGATTAGTTCTCCCCTCTCTGTATGACCTTTTTCTCCTCTTTACTACAGCCATCAAAAATCTTATCTTAACTGAAAACAGTAAAAATCTTTCAGCATCCTTTTTGAGTCTTCCCCATATTACATTATCATTTATATTCAGGCAGTCCTAACATTCTCTCTCTTCAAAAATACATATTCTCTGTCTTCTTAGCATTTATTTTTCTTTTCTTCGCCCCTTTTCCTAACCCTAACCCTAACCCCTTTTCAACTCTTGAATGCCCACTAATTACTTGTGATGGAGAACTCAAGCTTTATCATTTAATTTCATTTAGTTATTTACTCTAAGGTACAATGCACATTGGTCAATATCACTGTAAATGTGCCAGTGATGGCCAAAAGGCCAATTTTCATCTTTTGCCCCTTGATCTGATGTTTAATTGGCCATTAAAACAACATATAAGGTTAGAGCCAGAGAAGGCAAAACATGAACGCTAAACAGGATTAAAGGAGTGAGCCAGCATCATATAAAGAACATGTTACAAGCAGACAATTAATACAAAACAGTTTTAAGCTGAAATTCAACATTTAAGCTGTTAAAAGATGACAACATGGAATCACATTATGGAAGACATAGCAAAGAAAGAGAGTCAACACAAGCAGGTAAAACATGACAACATACAGTCAAATTTCAGATATCATAGCATAAGCTGACATTCAGCACAAGTAATGAAAACATGACCATACAGAGTTACATTACATTACAGAAGAGAGAGGTAAAACCAGAAGGGATGCAGACACAGTCAAAAAGTCAAGCAGACAAAAGCATACAGGGCAAGCTGTCTTTCTAGCCGTCAATATCTATTTAAAAGATCTATATGTTGTCTGGTTTTCAAAAGCGGCAGCTGGATGCATAGGTCAGACCTACACAAAGGCCGCCACTGTTCTTATATATGAATGAAAGTTACTATTTGATTCTTACACCTACCCTGCCGCCCCAGTCTGTGTAGAACCAGCTCTTGGCACAGGCCCCCATGTCGCAGTTTTCTACATCGATGGGCCGCAGATTCATGTTGCACTCCTCGTCGGGAACAAAGTCGCCCACGTTGCTGACACAGCGCACCTCCCGAGACCTCTGACCCAGCCCACATGGCACTGAGCACTATGGAGACACAGGCCACATGGTTAATACTGAGCTGTGGAGGTGGGAGACTGGACTTTAGCTTTACTTAATGCACTCATGTATCTCTATAAGAACTATCCATATAGTGTTATGCCCTGCAGAGCCCATAGAGGAAACGTACTCCTGCCTACCCATCTACTTAGTCGCTGAATGCTTACTAATAGACTTCATTAACCTTCAAGGAGTACTTTGATATTTTTGGAGACAAACTTATCAAGATAACAAGATCGATATCACTGTCATATGTATTCATTAAATATGAAGCTGGAGCCAGGGAATGGTTAGCTGATCTAAGCCCAAAGACTGGAAGCATTCATTCGGAGTTATGTTTTCTAGCCATCTAATGAATGCACGTCCAATATTTACTCTCTTTCAGCTCTGCTTTCAGTTCCTCCCAACTCCTGAGGAAATAATCTGATTCTCTACTGGCTCTTTTTCACTACTGGCAGCTCCGCTCACATTGTTTTCACATTGTCATTTGATACATTGTTATTGTAAAATGCCAATTATAGCAGTCTAATCTGTACAAAGACTTAGGAGTTGTGGTTTTAGAGGGTTTATGCTAGAATGTTTCTTGACTCAGCACAATGACTTCCTGTAGTCTCCTTGTCATGGTGAGGGTTTCAGCTGAGACTCCAGGAGGTCACTGTGCTGGGCCAAGAAATAGTTCAGTATAATCCCTCGTAAAACCACAACTTTTTACGCTTTTAACTGAGCTAACCATCTCCTGGATGCAGAAACAGTATGCGAGTAAGCATTTTTCCCCAAAGGGTTGAACTATTCCTTTAAATAAATGTCTGGGATAAAATCTCAAATATGCACTGCACTTTCTGTTGAAGCTCATCTATATTTTAAAGAGTCATTAAAGATGATTTTATACGCCAACTGTGGAGACAGGTCAGATACTGTAGGTGCAACACAGTCACATTGTGACTGACACTCACAGCGGTCCACTCGGAGCGGATCTGCCACTCACTGCAGATCTTCAGCTGGCAGGTAGTGGCGATTTCGGGCCGCTCCAGGTCTCGACAGCGGCTCGTGTGGACGTTGAGGGTGCGGTTGGCATAAATCTGGCGACACAGGACCTGCCGGTGCTGCATGCCCAGGCCGCAGGTCTTACTGCATTCTGACCACTCTCCAATATCCCAGCTGATCGTGTGAAAACAACAGAACTTGATGTTAGAAAGGCACCCTAATGTGTTTTGTCCACCTATGAAAATGAAGCTGTTAAAGGTTGCTTGTTTCTACATTTTGAAAGAACTATTTGCAGTAATAGTGGGCTGAGAAAGCTTGTTCAAAACATAAATCAAAACTTCCAAGCACATAAACACAATACAGATGTTATACACATTGAAGACCACACGCTGGTTATATGAGGAGTCAGTCTACACGGTACAAGTATTTTCTTGGGTTAAAGTCAGTCCTTTCAGCCAGTCTCAGAGTGCCCTAAGCACTCTGCCCTAACCATTCTTCATTACCTCTCAGTGGCAGCTTACTTGTCTGACTACTGCTCATTGTTTTGATCTGATTTGCAGACATGAAATATTTAAGGGTCTTTTATGGCAACTTATAAAACAATAGAGTGTACGCTATGTAGTCAGCTTTCTTTTTGAGTGGAAAGTCTTTGAAATGTTGCAATATTCAGCAATGTGCTCAAGCGTGAGTACAGAGGAGTGCGGTGTCTCACAAGGCTGGGCAGGGCTGCAGGTTGCAGGCCTCTTCCTGCGGAGTTGGTCTGCTGCTGCTGTCACACAAAGCATCCGATACCTGGACATGGTTCAGCCGGGAGACACAGTGAAAGATGGAGTATCTGAATCCTGAAATATAAAAAAATATTCTGTTTTAAAAAAAATGCACTTTTTCTATAAAATGCTAACTGAATGCTAACCTTTCATGAATAAAAAAGGTAATGGTGTTTGTTTTGTAGTACAGTTTACATATTATGATAATTGCTGAATGGAACTGGTTTTATTTTGTAACTGCCAACTGACCACGAAGCACTTCTGTTTGCGTTCAATTTCTGCTACTAAAAACCTAATATATAAAGAGTTTGACCAACCTTTCCCACAGGAGGCACTGCACTCTGTAGCACCAGCCAGTTTCCAGTTGTATTCTCTCGTGCGTCTGGGTGGCTGTACGACAGGAACCTGGTTGTCAGGGAGACGAGGAGGTTCCCTCCCCCCACCCGCTGGATTGAAGTTTTCCTGGTGAGTGTTGCTGTGAGGGTCATATCCATCCTGTCCATTCACAGCGTTCCCTAAGACATGGACACATGGGTTTAGATGCACTAAGAAATCTGACTGATAAGAGTCACTGTTAGTGACTTACCTTCTTGCTGAGGCCCGGCTGGTTTGTCAGAGGGGATAATGTACTCATAGTGAACACCAGGATTTGGCTGCTGGAAGATCATCTGGGGCAAAGTAGATGAAACTCAGTTTCAATCATAAAATAAAACTCTTCACCTTTAAATTTTAACCCCATATCATTGTAGTAAGACCATTTTTGAAACTTGAGCTCACTGTATAAAATGACGTATTGTAATCACAACCTCATGAAACTTCACAACCACAAAGTACTGTAGAGCTTTCTTAAGATTATTGACAATGACAGGGTTTCTGAGAAATTTCCACAACAGAAGTGCTCCCCATCCAAAACCGAAAAATGCAATTTTTCAGAGAAATCTCCCACTGTGGAAAGTTTTTGATACCAAATCACAGCATGAATTTTTCTCTGGTGTTGCTCAAAGTTTTGGTGTTTTAATGTGGTACTTTGGAAGGATTATTTCTATCAACCATCGAGTGGTAAAAATGGTTAAATTTTGCACCAAATCTGTGTAATAAATGGTGTCAACCTAAAAACAGCTGCAACACCTTAGGAGACATCACAGAGCATGGGGATGGCTTCTTTTACTTCATACTTCTAAGTTCTTATACACTCTAAACTTTCAAAATGTGAAAAGGCACCTACAGAAAACACAATATTTATTACAGATTTACAGGAAAAACTTGACACACAGTACTGGGCTGCATTTCAAATTAATTATCAGGTTCCCAGCTCTCAGGTGATGTGTACCATCTCTATGAGGAATCATTTTGACCTGCTATCTCTCCCTGTACTGTAAAAAAAAAAAAAAAAAAAGTTCCTATCATCTTTTAGTGCACTAATTTACCTTTAGTGTTAGAAACTCAAAATTCTGTTTCAAAAAATATTTCACCGTGGGTTTTGAACCCAATTTGTCATTATATGGATGCTTGAAAATTAAATGGTTGTAATTGAAAATCCATTATTAATTTTCACTTTAATATGTTTACTCGACAATTTTTGAAATACATTTTTCTGTTTCTAAAACACAAAGATTTAGGTTTATCTAAAAAAAAGAAAAGATCATAGGTCAGCAAAACTTTTTTTTTAGTTTATTTCAAAACTTTCAAAAAAAGTTTGAGTTTTCTTTTTTTTTCTTACAGTGTACACACATACATATTTATATGAAAGTGAGTGGTTTGAAGAGATTAAAGAATGTCCTCCTAAAATCAAACACCTGCTCTGAATTGTGATCATACAATGACAAACCTTCACACTTGTCAGTATGAATAAAAGGGAAAGAGAGTCACCACCGTAAGTATCCGGAGGTCCGAGTTGATTCATCACTTACAAAAACATCCAGGATCTCATTAGTTGGCCCCTCAGCGAGAAACGACTCCCCAGCCGTGCTCCTGATTTCGTTGGGTCGGCGGTAGGTGAACATGGTCCCCCCTCCCTCGTACTTCCCTGGTCGGTCAATCGCCCAGTTTCCATTGATGATGGATCGCCCTGATCGGCTTCGGAGAGCTGGGAGAGACAGAGAGAACAACCACACAATCACCACTGACAGGCCTGAGCTCAAACGAAAAGGAAAATACTGCCACAACCTCTTCCACATAATTATTGTTTAATGTAAAACCATTTACGCATAATGAGAAGTGTAGGACACTGACACTGACATCCTCCACCCAAAAAAGTAGTTACAGCTAACGGAATAAACTCTCTCACGTGCACTTTCAAAGCAATGCCTCTTACAAACGTGACAATCTGTTTGTGCTGGCAAATCTTTCATGCAAATCCTGTAACAAAATCTGCCAAGATGTTTTCCACTGATTTCATGGATTAAGTACAAGAGGCCATTAGAAAAGCATTAGAAGTGTAACATTAGACAGGCTTGTAAAAGAGTGTTTGGACAACTAAAAGCACATTAGAGATGCGCAGTGTAGAACAGAGGCCTATTGAGGGAAAAAGGGACGTGGTGAGGATACGGTAGGTGGCTCCTGACAGGCTCCTGCCCTCGTCTCATATTCGTGTTTTCATTTTAAAATCTATATATCCATTTTGGAAAAAATGTCTATGACTCCTGTTTATTTTTCCTATCATATGAAGGTTTTTAAAGAATTTTCCATGCATGATTTTTGCTTTTGCTCACAGAAGTGTTGTCCAAAATGATGCCAGTAATAGGCACGGCACATTTCTTTATACAGCACCATTCAGGTACAAGGCAATTCAAAATGCTTCACAGGAGCATATAAATTCATTAAAATAAAATATTAAAAGGACATCAAAATTGTTTTTAAAAAAAAGCAAATAAGTATAAAAAAAACACTGGACTAATATATGTACATGTAATACATGTGTTTTTGAATACGTAAATCTATGACACTGACTGAGTGAATGTGGCATATACATGTGTATGTGTGTACACTGTAAAAAAGAAGTTGAAGAGAGAAGTTGAAAGAGAAAACTTAAAAAAATTAAGCCATCAGCTGAAAAGCCTTTTTATTTATTCATTTACTCAGTTAATGGCTACTTTGTTGTGTCATCCTATTAAGAAGTTCACTCAAAGTACTATATTAAGTTGGTCAAACTTACTACTCAGATATACTCATATACTTAAGTTCAGAAAACTTGAATTATTACATTTGATGAATTGGAAACTGTGTGCTCTTATAGAGTGAAAATATACATCCACACCACTGTATAGTCTAGAGAAAATATTGTTTCAATCTGTTTCAATCTGCCAGCTGTGTGGACAGCTTTTGAAATATAAGTGGTATACACGAGTAAATTGGAAAAGTAATGTTAATTTTGACAAACTTAAGAGAGCACTTTTAAACTCAAAAGGACTTTGCAGCTGGTTGAGTTTATTTTATTTTAAGCTTTATTGACTTTTCATTTTTTACAGTGTAAGGCTGTACAGATCCCTGTGTACTTGTGTGTGTGTATAAAAGTGGTCAGTTCAAATGAGGAAAGCTGAGTGTACTTGGCATCCAAGTAGTTGGGATTTGAAAAGTAGCCACTGAATCCATCCTCTGAGTGTTCCTACCTCTTTTTTTTTTACAGAGTGGTGAAATTCCTCACCTTAATTAAAAAGGATGGTGAGGCTTTAGGGGTAAGATCCTCTAATGAAAGCGTGTTTATGCACTTTCCTCGAGGGAAGCGGCCGTGGGGGCTGTTCCCCTCTTCTTCCGAACCTACTGCTGAGTCGGGGCATGGCTCTCATTAAACAATGTCTGACATTCCAATAGTCACTTCTGAAAATAACCCACTACTGTGTCCCACTATTGCACCTCCGTAAAGACGCCAATTATCTGTGCAGCGCGTTTCACTCAGAGGCTCCAAAGAAAAGCTGCACCACAGCGGTGGCTGGTGGGTGGTAATATAGGCTGCACGCTGGAGAAATTCTGAAGAAGTGACACCACCTCCTGCTTGATCTGCCTTTTTAGACAAATCTAATTAATTTTACAAGCAGCTGGCTGCACAGCTGGAACTAGTAGAATTGTCAAATGTCAACTTAACAAAGGGAAGACATTTCTTACAATCATCATTCAGTTATTTCTACCATGACGTGCCATTTACTTTTTTAAAATGATGCTATACTTTCTATGTGCAACATAATGCTGTATGTGGTGGGTGGCGATTTAGATTTCTTCTGCACGTGTTTTGAGCTGGAATAAAGACTTTGAGCTCTGCAGCAGACTGCAGCTGATGAAACTGTAACATGGGTGGAAAGTGGAATGCTCTCTTTGCCGAGAGGCAGCTAAATTAGCTGTGACAGAACACAAGTGGTCCAGCAAACGCTGCAAGGCCCATATAAAATATTTTAAGCTGAAATATAAAAGGAGCTAAGATTCACATCAGAAGATGAAAGTAGGATACTGATCAATACCAGTACCTGAATGATTAGGACCTCTTCACATGCAGTGATTTCTGGCACTCAGATCTCTGGACTGCACCCTGTTATTGAATAAAGACTCTCCAAAAAACCCAATTTTCTTCAATTTTCAAGCATTACTAACTGCTCAAACGATTTAGCAACAAAAGCCCTGTTCTCAGGCAAACTAACAGATGCCAAAACAGTATTATTGTAATGTGATTTTAACACACTATCATGCTGCGAAGAGAATATCTCTGTTGGAGTTGGAGTTTTCCCCAAATGTAGTTCACTCAGCCAACTCACATGGAATGGATTATTATGTGAATGCAAAATATGTACAGCACTAATATTTGGCGTCAAGGCTCTGACCTCACCACTCCACAGGGGAAAACACCAAGCTCAGCACGGCCTTGGAAAGGCAGACTCGGAGCCTGCAGGTGGGTGCTGGGGTGGAGGTGGGACTTTTGAAATGCGACATGAGCAGCAGTGGCGGCACAAGCAGCAAGTGGTGACATAGCTTTCAGGTGAGCAATGTGACAACAGGTATGGCGGCAAAAAAGTAAACAGAGCATTGACATCTTAAATACACCAACATAATGAAAAGAGTGTTTCCAACCCTCGTCAAAGGGTAAAGCTGTTTTTGTTCTTTTACACTGTGAAAGAAGACAAGGTTGAGAAAATTTAAAAAGTAAAACAACCAGCTGCAAAGCCTTTTTGAGTTTACTCAGCTGAGGGCTAATTTGTTGTGTCTTATGCTCACTCTAAGTGCTGTCTTATGTTTGTTAAACTCAACATTACTAGTCAGCTTTAAGTATTCACCTTAGTTCACTTAAAGCGCTATCTTAAGTATTTTAAACTTAACATTATTATTCAGATCTACTCATGTCCTTAAGTTAAGAAAACTTAAATGATTACATTTGAGGAACTGGAAACTGGAACTGGAAACTGTGTGTTTTTATAGACTGAAAACATATTGCATGATTGCAACATGATTGCATAATAAATCCATATTTAGGGATATTTGTCTCCACACAATAAGAGAACAATGTGGGTTTGAATTGACCAGTTGTCTATACTGGTGTAGTATAACTGGCTATATTTTTAAATATAAGTGGTACACATTATGGATGTGCCATATTGTATCTATATATATTGTTATAGTTTTTTCATGTTAAGAAAAATTTACATGATAATGGCAGTATTATAATATTGTAAATTCTTGTTGGGATAATATTACGGTGTAAGAGCTTGTTCCAAAAAGGGAAGCCACTTCAGTAGAGTGAAGGTGGTTTGCTTACAAAAGATGAGATGTACCACAGTATAGTGGTACATCTAGCTTACAAGTCACTATAGACTTGTAAGCTTTGGATATTCTTGGTAGTATATGGTATAAGTCAAATAAGAACATACAGTTTCCAGTTCATAAAATGTAATAATTTATTTTTCTTACCCTGACTGCACAAGTAGATCTGAACAGTTGTTTGTTTAGTTTGACAAATTTAAGTATTTTAAGCAAACTTAAGTACCTGGATAGAAATGTAAAGTTTAATAAATTTAAGATTAAGACACTTGGAGTGAACTTCTTAACCTAAGTCGACACAACAAATTAGCCTTTAGTTGAGTAAACTCAAAAATTCTTTGCAGCTAGTTGCCTTACTATTTTAAGTTTTTTAAATTTTTCATTCTTAACGGCCGTAGTTAACTGTCGTAAGATTCACCTAGAATAAAGAACACCAAACCAGTCTCAAAGAAGAAGTCCAAGAAGACAGGGGGCCACTGCTTTAGTTAATCCAGTTTTCTTTGTTGTGAAACTACAAACATGTCCACAAACATCGTGCGAACTGTTATCAACATGACGAGTGTTTTTTTCTCACCTAGGTAGTTTCTGCTCTTCACCATTTCTGTGACGTTGATCTTGGTGGCTCCCTCCGGGATCTCCACTATCTTGTGGTAGCCGATCTTGGTTAAACTGTGTTTAAACACTCCAGAGACCAGTCTGCAGGTTGTGTTGTCACCTCCACACACACCGCACTTGTCCATCACCTTTCCTGATCCAAGGTAGTCATCGCAGCCTAGACCCTGTGAGACAGAGGAGAGGAAGGAGGTTAAATGCAGATGTGTGGAGGGACAAGTTGACACAGCTGTGGCTTAACTGTCAAAGTGTGCACTAAAGGCGTTAGTGCACGTAAAATAGCTTATGTGTGCAAGCTATCCTTGGTTAATTAAAGAGAGCTGATTAAGCATAAAGAAAGAAAGAAGTTGCACCATAAACTCACATCATTAACAAAAATAGCAGAATAACTAATTAGCAGGGATCTTGTTACTTTCCAGAAGGCACCATGTGGGCATGACTGTCTTTGAACTGATCCCAGAGTTTCCTTCCTAAATCTTTTCCTGTGTCACATTGGTGGTAGTGATTTACAGGAAACCTGGGCACAGTAAAAATAGAACAGTTAACATCAGCAGTCCATAAATTCACTCAAACCAGCAGTAAAAGCAACTCGCTGTGCAAACAGGTGGTGGAGCAGCCAAAACTGGTCCCAGGGAACTACCGTACACTCAAACGCACCGGGCTGTGGTTATTGCATTGCCAGGGTAAGTCCCAAACAGACCACAGTCACCAATAATGAAACCAACAGAACGGGCATCATGTGGGGTCTTTCTGGGATTGGACAGCAGCCAACCTCCAGGCCTTCTAGCCAGTTTAGAGCCCCCGCTTGGCTTCCATGTGGAATCCCTGACTGAAGCTGACGTATTCCTCCTGCTCGGTCTTCTAATGCAAACATATTTCCCTAATGTAAGAACTAGGTCCCAACATTCATAAAATTATGGCAACTTCCTCAATAACATAGACCAATATGGTGCTGCTGGGCTTTACATGTGGTCATGAGGTGCCAAACCAAACTCTAAAGATGAATGACATCAACAAACCTACAGGAAGTGTATAATAAGTCATAAAAATGTGGTCATCTCCATGGGTTTAGCTGTGCTAGAGCAGCCGTAAGTCAGCTGCAGGTCAGTGGAGAGATGGATAGAGGGAAAAACAGAGAGCAAGGAGAGGATGAAGAGGTGGGGAAAGGTAAAGTAAAGAGAGGAAAAGTCGGATAAAGTGATGTATAGGAGGAGCATTTAGGGGAAAATGGTGTCCAAGGGTGGACTGCGGCAGTTGTCGTGAACTCAAGAGTCTGGCTTTATCCCACCCGCAGCCGCTCACTCTGTCCTGCGCCAAAACACCACCTGGGCCAAAACAAACATGAAATGCCTCCTTCCACACAGGAAATAAGCGATGAAAGAAAAGAACAGCAAACTAAGAGTGCTGAAAAAAAATAAAACTGCCAAATGCTTCTGTGGTCAGAATGGAAATATGTTGCAGTGGTACAACATGGGGCTGGAGGCTGGATAAAGCTGGGATAAAAATCACTCAGCATAACACAGTAACATTCAGGGGAAAACTGCTGCGTTTCATGACCTCACTGCAAATCAGTGAATATAAAGCAGGGCTGGCCGAAGCGAGGGTCAACTTTGGCCTGCAATAAGGCTTGATTTGGCCCACCAGATGTTCCTAATGAAAAAAAAGGTTTTAAAAAATTGTAAAGTACATCACTGTCTAAGTCCTTTAATTTCTTGCAATATAAAAATGCTCCTTAAAGAGTGACTCCATCTGTGTTGCTTTCCATGTTTTTCAAATGGAAACACCCTCTCATCCATTAGCATAAAACAATAATGTACACTACAGCAATAATGAGGGCTGGGATTCTTTGTCCCATTTATTATTTTTGTAATAAACCTGCCAAAACCTAAGACACTCTGTTATGCTCCAGTTTGAGTTATTTAAGCTATTACTTTTTTCTAAGCTAGCTGGCTAACTACCCTAGCACTGATGCCCTCCCCCAATCCAGGGGGATTATATGTGGCAACTTCATCATGCAGAAACCCATGTCAGATCATGTGGGGAAAATGTTTTAGAGGTGCTTGGGAAAATTGTGTTTTGATGCTAAACCACACATACGTTGACCAAAATTTGAATAGTCTGATTTGAATATATAAGGGAAACTACTGGGAAGCCTCAGAATGATATAAAAACCTAAAAACATAACGGTTCCACCATTTAAATATTTAGGATCCCTAATAATTAATTACTTTTCAAAATCTGAACATGGCAGACACATTGATACTTTGCGTAACTAAACTAAGGTAATTTTTAATCCTAGCACCATTTTGCATGCCCGTGGCCCACCATTAAGACCCCTTCTCCATACACATGTGCTGGTCTGGCTTGAGTCTGTTTGACAGGGCACATCAACCCAGCACGGCCGGAATTTGCATCTCCATTACTAAGCTAAACTTCAGACCACAGAGATTCAGTTAGAAGCTACAAAAGTACTGAGAGCTGAACACAGAGACTTTTAAAACATGTCTCTCTCTGATCTCCTGCCCAAACATGAGTCAAGTGTGACAATACATGCTTGTTTGAGGGGACGAAGGGGGGGTTGTCAGGGTAGTTGGAGAGAGGTCACTACAACTGGTAGGTGGTTTGGCCGTGCTTTGGCTACACTCCAGAGACAGTTTATGTTGGGTGTGACTTGGCACACCTCAGCATGTTAAAAGTGGTACTGATAATGCAAATGAGTGCAGCATGGTTTGACTCGGGATGCTACAAGTGCCAGTGGAAAAGCCCCATATGTTTCAGTTGTAACGATAAAGGAATATAAAACATAATAACATAACATAATGCATGGTAAGATACATTTTCAGACATTTTATCTAACTACATTAAGTCCACCATGGAAAACAAATAAAAATGCAGTCAAGGAGGACTATTAGTGACATGACTACCAATGAATATCTCCTCCACGTCTCCATTTTCACCATAAATCCCTTCTAACTACAACAACACAATTATAGCAGCTACATGTAGGCAGCCTCTGCCTGAAAAAGGGAAAAATGTTCCTCTCATAAACCAGACGCTGACATGGTGAAAGGTTATCTGTGGCCATTTGGATGGGAAAATGTCTGAATCAAAACATATTAACGTAGGAGTGGAGAATAAAGAGTGAAATTTATTGACCTAAAGTCTGAATTGTCAATGTAATATCATATGACTGTGGATTTAAAACACACACAGGGTTTTTCGTTCTTCTGGTATGGGAAGAGCCAAGAGGTTTTACGCCTACGACGCATTAGAGAGTTATAGGACCACTTGATATCTAGTGAGTTGGACAGTTGCACCATTAAAATCACTGAACTGTCAAGACAAACTTTTCAGCCTCGCAGTAGCATGCTGCACAAAACACTAACATCCTAATCTGTCCCTGAATAATCCCCCAAATTGTCACATCTGTCCTGCTGGCGGTCTCTGACAAACCTGACCTTAACTGTGAACCCATCAGAATGAGGTGTTGCTGGTGTCAGGACACGTGAACATGGCCACAGCTCAGCAAAAACTCATTAACTCTTCCTTGCAGAACTCAAAAAAAAAAAAAAATCTCACTGTGGTTGATTTGGAGTCTTCGTCTTGTTTCTTCAATGATTTTTCACCTTGTCTCTGTGGGTGGCTTGTGCCATCTGGTGAGGGAAATCACCCTGTTGTTGCTAAAGCCCGCCTTCATCTGGAAATGGTTACATGTGTCAGGATGGGAGAAACGACTCCGAGTCAACTCGCGAACACCGAAACAACATAATCTTAAAGTAAATCCTGGTGGTATTGTCCCACAAGATGCAGCGGGGTTAAACTCGTCATGTTGCAGAGTTTTTGTAACAAACTGAACTCACACGCAGCCAGAGGCACTTGTCACTGTGGGGACTCCTTCTACTCCCAGAAAAACACAACAAGACATTTAGAATTAGACGCAGATGTCCTGCGAGGTGAGATTTAGTGCCTTTCTCACTGCAACTACAAATTTACTCCCACAGGACAATACATCAATGATGGCAGCACTTCATTTCCACTCGCTTGAAACTAAACTAGAGTCCAGACTCTAAACCTTGGGGTCTGGACCCCCAGTGTTCACCCTGAGTGGTCAGCGTCATGGTTATTAGCTGCCAAGTGAACTGTGAACTGTAGGATAAATGTTAACTGTAACACATATGTGCTTGGTCCTAAAATGAGTAAAAACAAGTAATTTAAACTAATTTCTGGGGTCATGTGAATTTAAGGACTTTAAAAAGATGTATTTTGCATTTTGTTCTCTTTAGCCCAAGACTGTCTTTTTCCTTTACTCTAACGCTTATGGCATAGTCACTGAGGAAATGTTATTTCCATGACAGATTATAAGATGTTCCGATACCATTTTTTCCTTCCCAGTGGCAATTCCAGTACCTGAACTTTCTGTGTGGGCCCACGCCAAAACTGGTGTACAGGACTCTGCTGGGATGTAGCAGGGTCTCATTTTAGGCTAACATTGTGGTTCATGAATACATCAGATGGGTGTGTAGATTTGTGTATTTGCCAATAGGACAGTGTACTGGCAACAATCTGGCGATATAATACATGTCACGATACAGGGGGTTACGATTCAGTGATATACAGTATTACTATTTTAAATTTAATTTCAGAAAAAGAATCATTGTATAAAGAACACACCATCATATGTATAAAAGCTGAGTTAAAATATATATAATTTTTTATGCAATATCACAATGCTCAAGTGTAACAATATTTTCTAACCCTAACCCTACTTGACAATATTTTAAAAGCTTGATTCCACTGGGCACTGCTGCGTCATATTACAGCTGTGCCACAGCCACCAAAGCCACTGATCAGGCCATTCTACACAGTGTTTGTAATTCCACCAGATGTGCTGTAGCGTGTCCGCTTTGCTCTGCGGAGAACACGTGCCGAGTCTATTTTTAACAGATGCCGTGTCAAGCTTCACAAAGATTAATAGATTGAGTGGGCAGGAAGTTGGACAAACTGAAACAATATAGAGAATCCAGTCAGTTTTCAAAATAAAAGACCCTTTACAGACTTGTGATCATAAAAACAAACAAAAAAGAAATTGTTTAACTACGTGGTCTAATTACCCAAGGTAGAAGCACAAAAGTCCAGGAACAATGACCAAATCGACAAATCTGAGTGAGTCAACATAATCAGGCGGGCAAAACGCTCTGCTTCCGAAATGCTGCTGATGGGGCACGAAGCCTTGTGTGGAGCACGGATCAAAACCATGTTGCAGGAACAATGTGTCCAATGGAGTCAAAGAATAAAGCAGGGATAAATTATTTCAAGCCACTTGGGAGCAGAAACAAGCTATAAATACAACATTACCATTAGCAAAGAGTTGCCTCAGTAATCACACATTCAGTAGACGCTGAGCACATTAGTATTGATCTACAGTAGAGTCTTGTTTCAGATCTGACAGACCTTTAAAGGCAAGGCTCACTCTCCTTTTAGCTCTGTTTTTGTCTCCACCAACTCGTGGCTCTTTTGCTACTCAGCATTCCACTATGTTCACCAGCACAAGTTAACTTTGCCAGTCTACCATTTGGTTCTGGTAGGTAGTGGACAGTATAGTATCGGAGCTTTTCACTGAAAACAGCGGCATGATGCTGCTGGAAATAAGGTTGATGAGAGTGAAACCAAACGTTCAAATTTCAAATCGTAAAGCCAAAACAATGAGCTGAAAGACACTAAAACGCTCTGAGACCTGAAGAGACAGGGAGAAGATTCTGTGTGTTCATCACAATGAGGGACATATTTCACATTGTAAAAAAGTTTAACAAAAAATATCACACACTATCCTAAATACAGGCATTCCGACTAACATCTAACAATTTCAAGCAGCTCTTAAATAGGTCACACAGTGAGCTTCACACTGTAGTCCAGAAGCCTTGATATGATTTGCACAGGCCTCTTTATCTGTCTGTTAGACTGTAATTGTAGAAATGAATCCCAGTTTGCTGTTACTCTGGCACGTGTACAGAGGCGTCTCCTGTCTAGGATTAAGATTTAGAAGCAGCAATAACTGTCTAAACCAATATCAGAGATGTGAAGGAAAGAGTGTCAAATATCACACATTTGTATCATTCCTTAACACTAAACATGCACAATGTCAAGATATACAGTTGCACAGGCACTAAATCTCTTCCCAGCAGCTCTGGCATGATGTTGCAGTTGCTTTGCAATAATAGTGCTTTTATCCATGTAGGAGGCCTCGTTTGTGGCTCCATGCAAATATGCATGCAAATATGATTAAAAGCTCATTCTCAGAATGATATCATGCTTAAATGAACAACAGTGGTCGATGCAACATGCAGGCATTTAACTTCTGTCTGCAGTAGTAAATTAAGTTTGAGATGTGGTGGAAAATGGCCTCAACTTGGTGCTGGAACGTCTCAGAGCAGAAGAGTGCGCGAGTGTGTTTGTGTACCTCAGATGAACTCTGTTAGTTTTGCAGCGGTTCAGATCTTTTGTGAGGTTTTGTCAGACAGAAGTTATTGTGTCTTTACTGGGTGAAGTGGGATTTCATCAGGCAGCACAGCTCTCTTGTTACACTGGCCAAAAGCATCAAGATATTTGACGCATTTTAGTCTGTGACCAAGATGATACTTTAATTTAGAAGGGTCGCAGCCTTATTAACCTGATTTTCTACGCTCATATTACATTAGTAACAGACTGATACGCTGCAATGGTCTGAAGTCTTTCTGAAAGAGGACCGCAAAGCATGTCAGAGAGAGTTTGCAAAGTGAAGGAACCGGTTTCCGTGTCTAACGTGCAAGTTGTCAGTAAGTGTTTAGGCTGCTCAGACAGAATAATCTGCAACTGACAGACACATCAACCCAAGGCCGACAGACTGACAGCAGATGGCTGGACAGCAGAGATACACTGCATCCACTGGATCAGTAGCAATCAAATGTGCGCAGCTGTTTTGGACCATATGTATAAACCACAATGACAGAAGCTGTGTGTATTGTACAAGGCTGTCACCTTTTTCCTCTCCGTGAGGCATTTTGTTTATTTAAGTTTTTATTAAGTGTTCAACGTAATACAAACTGGTCTGGTTAAACATTTTCAGTATCTTATGGCGCCTACAGGCTGTGAGATTTCGACAATATTAAAAGTTTGATATAATAATATAATGGATATAATAAACCTGAGTACAGGGCTGCAACTAATGATTATTTTCATAGTCGATTAATCAGTCGATTATTTTCTTATTAATCAATCAATCTTTAAAACATAAGAAAATGGTGAAAAACCTCGATCAGTGTTTCCCAAAGCCCAAGATGATGTTCTTAAATGTCTTGTTTTGCTCACAACTCAAGGATACTCAGTTTACTGTCAGAGACGAGTAAAGAAACCAGAAAATATTCACATTTAAGCTGGAATCAGACAATTTGGACATAAAAAATTACTCAAACCAATTAATCAATTAGCAAAATAGTTGTCAATTCATTCAATAATAATTAAATGATTGATTAATCTGGGTACAACATCAATTTTGAAGAAAATATCATCAGCATGTTTCATCAGCGTGCGTCATCCATCTGTGCCACAAACAGTGACGCTAAGCAAAAATCGAGCCCTTGCAACAGCGGGGTTGTACGTTAACTTTTTTACACAGCAGTGGAGCTACGAAGGTTAAACATTTTTGTAGCACAGGCTACAAACATTGTGGCACAAGAACAAAACTCTGTTACCATCTCTACAAACCACCACAAGTGGTGCAATATATTTTTGTTGTTTGAATGCAACAGATTGGTTAAATATTTGAAAGAATCATCCGATTTCTAACAGGTCATTTCTTATATTACCATTTTACCAGCATCTACACATTATTTAGTGTTTACTCACAAACTACTTTAATCTGCTGACCTTGCCTTCCCTTCATTTCTTCCCCTTCATGCTCACCCTACACTTTCACAGGACACACAGCGGGTCTCGCCCCGCCCTCCCTCATTCTGTCTCCACGTATGAGTCTGATCTGTTAACTTTTTTCATCTGCAGTATGTCTTATAAAGTTGCCCAAAAAACACAGCTTGCGTTTTGGATTTTTCCGCCTGTGATTCTGTTTTTTAAAAAAAGCAGTTGGGCTCCATGTGTGGAGGAGGACTCTTGTAATGGCCGGCTCTTGCTATGGCAGAGTAAACAGGGGAAGGAGGGAGACAGCGAGGGGGGGGCTGTCCACTAGTTAATCAATTGCGGATGGTGTCACAGATTTAAAAAAAAAAAAAAAAAAGAGAAAATGCTGAAATCCGTCACTGCATTAATTTAGCAGCTGTTAATATACCTGAGCCACCTATTTTTCAAAGAGAGCTTGAGGTAACATTACTTTTTTTTTTTTTTTTTTTCATACATACACAACATTACATGCTGTGTTCCCATTGGCTGGTTAGCAGACGTGGGTCACAGCAGCAGTCACATTGTGAGATTGTTATCCT
>JAJHUR010137524.1:0-13333 GCA_027495735.1 Lutjanus campechanus | reverse complement strand
AATGATTGATTAATCTGGGTACAACATCAATTTTGAAGAAAATATCATCAGCATGTTTCATCAGCGTGCGTCATCCATCTGTGCCACAAACAGTGACGCTAAGCAAAAATCGAGCCCTTGCAACAGCGGGGTTGTACGTTAACTTTTTTTACACAGCAGTGGAGCTACGAAGGTTAAACATTTTTGTAGCACAGGCTACAAACATTGTGGCACAAGAACAAAACTCTGTTACCATCTCTACAAACCACCACAAGTGGTGCAATATATTTTTGTTGTTTGAATGCAACAGATTGGTTAAATATTTGAAAGAATCATCCGATTTCTAACAGGTCATTTCTTATTTTACCATTTTACCACCATCTACACATTATTTAGTGTTTACTCACAAACTACTTTAATCTGCTGACCTTGCTTTCCCTTCAGTTCTTCCCCTTCATGCTCACCCTACACTTTCACAGGACACACAGCGGGTCTCGCCCCGCCCTCCCTCATTCTGTTTCTGTCTCCACGTATGAGTCTGATCTGTTAACTTTTTTCATCTGCAGTATGTCTTATAAAGTTGCCCAAAAAACACAGCTTGCGTTTTGGATTTTTCCGCCTGTGATTCTGTTTTTAAAAAAAAGCAGTTGGGCTCCATGTGTGGAGGAGGACTCTTGTAATGGCCGGCTCTTGCTATGGCAGAGTAAACAGGGGAAGGAGGGAGACAGCGAGGGGGGGGCTGTCCACTAGTTAATCAATTGCGGATGGTGTCACAGATTAAAAAAAATAAATAAGAGAAAATACTGAAATGCGTCACTGCATTAATTTAGCAGCTGCAAAGAGAGCTTGAGGTAACATTACTTTTTTTTTTTTTTTTTAGCATACATACACAACATTACATGCTGTGTTCCCATTGGCTGGTTAGCAGACGTGGGTCACAGCAGCAGTCACATTGTGAGATTGTTATCCTAAATTTCTGACACTGTCAGAATTTTGTTCTATCTGTGGTCATAAGACTGTAAGAATGGATGTCTTTGGACCTCTCCCACAGTGTGATGTAGGATCACTGCATTTCTTTCACGATGGTCATCTTTTGTATAGGACAGCCCAAAATCCCACAGTGTATAACCAGCTTTAGAAAAATAAAACTGACACAGATTTTTTGGATAGCAGTTTTTTTGTTTTTCTATTTGTTGTTTTTATTCCTTTGTGCAAACTATGTTTCCATGACATGATTAATGTAATGTAATGCCCTCTGTTTGGGGGGGGGGGGGCAATGTCATTATGTTACCCTTATATTGTCATTATCAAAAAAATAATAACAGTCCCAAGACAATAATTCAAGCTGCCTTATATCAATTTAGCAGTAGTGAGGCAGTGTGTCATGATAAGAATGTCATGTTGTTTATAGGGGCTTTGATAAGTCAACACAAAAATAAAGTGTGTGATTTGTTGCTTCTCTCCTGTGTCCCACTATAGGTTTGTGGGAACCTCTGCTGAGAACGGAGGTCCTCTCAGGGGTGTAAGAAAACATCGACACACTTGGGTTTCGCACTATGTTTTGTGATACTGTATTGATTATTATTATCAGTGGTTCTAACGTGTTTTTTTGTCTATCTTTAATGTAATGATTGTGTAAAAAAAAAGTAAAGTTTTTGAACTCTTGAAAGTTTTCCAAAAATTTGTTTTAAAAAAGCAATACACCCCCTTGTTTACAGTATCGTAACATATTGAATCGTAACCCCTGTATCGTGACACATATATCATTAGATTGTAGCCAATACACAGTTCTACTATAGGTTAGTACACTACTTTGGGTACTAAGGTTTTCAACAAAACATGCCTGCAATCTGTATCACAGCAACTTTTGATAGTTTCAGATAAAAATGACAATTCTCAGGCTTGACAGACTTGTCTGAACCACTGACATGGCTACATGCTGCTGGTCCAAATGGTGACAGGGTAATGAAACAGAGAAGATTATGAATAGATGGATGTCTAAGAAAACATTAGTCTGGAGATGGTGCAATTCCCTCCAAGTCTGAATCCCCATGAATCCACATTGGCTGAGGCTCAGATCCCACCAGAACCTTCTAACCTGTGTCTTGGCAGCTTCCCTCTCCAGCTTTGCTACTGACCGCAAAAAGCCAAACAAAAAACAATACTGTGAGACACGAACCGCTGTCTCCCTCAAAACATGTTTTCTTTATCTTCAAATGTACCACACCAAATAGACGTCTGTAGAGAAAATGAACAAATAAGTTTCATTAAAATACTTCAGATTTTTATCACAGTCATTTCAACAGAACTTCCTACCAGGCAAAGCTAGTGGCACGGCTCCTCATTTTAAACCTCTGGGAATAAAGGCATGCTATGATCTGTACTCCTACAGTAAAAATGCATCCCGGGATGGAAGAAGTGCAGTATTCTAAAACATATTTATGAGTGTGGGGTTAAAGGGGGCTTTTTGGTGAACACATTGGGGATTTCTACAGCGCTTCACACGTAGAGAAGGTTGTAATGTTCATTGGCAAACGGCCAATGAAGTTATCATTACTTGGTCAGCTGTGACACACCAGCTCATCTGGAAATGCAATACAGTCCTAACTCAGCTTCCAGGTTGAGGATACAGAGGCAACATCATTCCAGTGACAAGGAATTTATAGTGGAAGTGACCTCAAGAAACGATGCTGCGTCTGGAAACGACATTACTGAGATCTTACAAACATCTCACAGAAAGAAAATTAAATAAGATTATAATTAAATAAGTTTAGACTGAGATTAAATAAGGTTAAGGTCTGATAACACGCCCCCTCTCTTTCAAACAGTATGAAATGCAGATTGTGGTTGCCACGGCTACCAGCATCTGCCTCCCACATGCTGAGACGCAGTGAATCTTTAACTGGTTTTAATGAGCGGGGGGGAAGGCAACACGTCTTTTACTTCAGTCAGCACTTCAAACACATCTGTATCTGTGGAAACCAAACTGCCTTCAAGTTCACATGTGACATTCTCACTAATATCTAATGTCTAACCATGATTTACTGTTACATCCTGTGTGAAATATACACCATTAAAGACCCAGTCTGTAAGATTTATAAGGATCTAATCGCAGACTATGACAGAAATGGAATGTGATATTCATAAGTTTGTTTTAATTTGTGTGTTATCACCTGAAAATAAGAACAGGAATGTTTTTGTTTCCTTAGAGTGAGCCTTTTATAATTACAGAGGGCGCGGTTTCTCCTCCATGGAAGTTGCAATGTTGCACTTCCATGTTTCTACAGTAGCCTAGAACAGACAAACTAGATACTGGCTCTAGATTAGGCCTTGTGCATCATTCAGGAGTTTCAGCCACCACAGGTTCTTCTAAAGGCTTGGAAGGTGAGGGTGAGGCGAGGTGTTTTCAATCTGCAAGCTCACCACCAGATGCCACTAATTCCTAAACACTGGTCCTTTAAGTACAAAATATTAGAGAGAATTCTTCTTTTTGTGTGGTTTATTTCTTCGTCTTTCTAAAACCAAAAATACAAGAGAAAACATGGAAGGGATCCGTTAAATAGTAAGTGAGATGTGTTCAACAAACTGCAATTGTTAGCTTACTACCACAGTACCAACAGAGCAACAACTTACTTTCAAGGCCAAGCACCATATTAAATACATTTATTTATGGGGCACATAAACTGTTTAGTATTTCCCATATGTGAGATAGAATAAGATAGTCTGATCGTACATATTTCCTTATAATATCTGTAATATTAGGATAACTTAATCTCTAGACCGCTATACAACAACAACAAGGCTTCTTTATTTTCATGTCTTTTACATAAATCATCAACTGGTGAGGATGCTAACTTTTTGCCTGGGACACAGAATGTCTGGTGGGAGTCTTTCACCACAGTTTTATGTATGTACCCATGAAGTGCATACTTAAGACCCCTTTCGAAAGATTTTCCTTTTAAAGTAGTCAGCTGGAACAGGCTTGCGCCTGTCACTGATGGCTGACAGCTATCGACCACTGAGCCCTCTACCAAGCTGTTGCTGATCACAGCAACAATGTTATGTCTCCATGTCCGGTTCATTACTTTCTTATTAAACCTGACCAGTTAGGTTAACCCCAGACGCGCGGTTACATTGTTGGCAGTAGGGCTCAGCAGGGCCGGATGCCCGAGCCGTCTGATAAGTTCCGAAAATTGCAGCACCTTACTGTAAAGCAGCCTTTAAATCCAGGAGAAGACAATACTAATACCATGTCCTGATACATTGCCCAGTCCTAGCTTTTAGTGTCTCTTTCAATTGTGCCGTGGTTATTTGCGTTATTTGTTTTCCTAGCTTAGAGTACTCAGTACAGCTAGCCAGCTAACTTTGTTTCAAGCTTCAGAGACTGAACCTAAATAAGTTACAGACTCGTGGTATGGAGACAAGAACAATTTTAAACCTAGCTCACTGTGGACATTGTTACATTGCCAACCAACTGGAAACATTAAAAAGTCAACTAGAGGCAGTGTTCTCAACAAACTCATGGAGCTAACCTTAGCTTATATAGTTGGCTTGCTATAGTTGATCAAATATGTTACTGACAACTGTTTCAGCAGAGAAAAAAACGGTCACAGGCTAGAAATGAGAGACCGTGCTCTGTCTACCTGTTTGAAATCAAGCACTATTAACGTATCAAAGAATAAAATTTGCCACCGCTCATCATGATAAAATACTTATGCGCCATTTCATTACAGCACTGAAATATGGTCATAAATGTGAAAATTGTTGACTGGAATCATTTCATTAAACAAGTGTAAGGAAGTCAGACATTATATTAAAAACTTGAAGCATTTTGTTCTCCACAAAAATCAGTAAATCTAATTTACCATCATGACAGAACATACATTTAATTGGATATTTTATCTAAAGAATTATGCAGATATTTTAATGCAAATGGATCAATGAAACTCTGACTCTGGCCTGGTTAAGTATGTACTATATGGAAGACGTGACTACATCAATAGATCAAAACTTAAAGATTTATTCAATTTGTTGTTTTCCCTTAGATTTCACTTCTGGCTCTGGTATAATGGGAACACTAACTAGAAGACTAACTGTGGTTTGTAACCACAAATAGAAACACAAGTTCTGGTTTTTGGATAGCAATCACTCAGCTTTCCGCTCTCCACAACATAGCATCTCATGAAATCATAGCAACATGTGTCAAACCAACAATGGGAACACAGTCAAGCTGGGATTATTTACCATAATGTGGAACGAGACGAGCTGAGGACAAAACAAGTGGCGGCTGTGGTTCCATCAAATTTACAAATGAAATTATAGTTCTGTTGTTTGTACATTTATGTAAATTTGTGAATAAACATGTTTTCCGAATTTATTTTAGTGTGGTATGAAGCATTTTACAGGACTCTACATCAAAAATTTAAATCAGGTCATCATATCTACCGGATATCCCACAAGCATTTGTAGCCGAGTGCTGAAGAGAGATGTAGGCATGAGTGGCAGGACCTTCGACCCCCAAACAGTAAAAAGAGGCCTCATCCACACCACAGACTGCCCTCACAGCCTGGGGAGAAGGCCAGAGCGTCTTCGTTAAAGGCTCCCATGCTTGTAAAACACTCAGAAATAGCATTGAGCACAGTGAATCTACAGCCATTAAAACGTATAGGGTTTCTCCTGACATCACTGCTCTGGTTTGGATGCTCTGTTTTGGGAACAGAATGACAGAACGGTCTCTGCAAAGAAATGACTTTTATTCCCACTGGGGACACCCACAAAAAGACAGAGACTGATGACATGATAAAAGGAGGACTTTTTAATTTTACTTTTTATTTTTATGAGCTGCACTGACTGGACAAAACTTTGTGATGTGTCTGATAAATACAAAACATTGTTCTGTTAGGTGTCACCCCAGGCCCCATTTAAGCAGCTCCAAAATCAAACTGAGTATTGACCGATTGTATCAAATATCTGCTTAATACTTAATGAATGTTCCATATGTCCTCAATACAACAATGACACATTATTGTTATCGGGTGTCTCAGATACCACAGCTGTAAAAAAAAAAAAAAAAAAAAAAAAAAAAAATACTATGGATTTATATTTTATGCTTCATATCTGTGGTTTGGTGTTGACAATTCTTTTTTTTCTGGAGTTTTGTTAACAGTTTGCTCAAATAGATCTTACAGATTAAAACACGAGGATATCACGCTGTAGGATGACATGCTGTAGATTTTTGTCTCTGAATGACCTTTTGGCAAATAAATATTTTTTCATGCAAACAAAAATTCAAATGGCATTTATTAAGTAATAAAGATTATGTGTACAGCATTTTTTTGTTTGTCAAAGATTTTTTAACTTACTGCCAGCCAAGACTGAAAACAAATCCATGAATAATTCCAGCAATAAATTAATAATCATTCAATTAATAATTCAAGCTTGAATTATGTATGTACAATTGCAAAACAAAGTCAGTAGTTGCCCTTTTGTAAAATAAAATAAAAATAATAAACATAATTGACAGTACAGGACGATATTGAGAAATTTATTTGTTATGTTGCAATATTCACTATATTGTTACATCCATAATGGCTTCTATAATATATTAAACATGAAATGTTTCCTTATAGTGTAAACAATTTAGATTTTTTTCTCTTCAATTCTGTATTTTGTATTCTGTATTCATCAAATGTGCAAACTCATCATGTCAAAGGGGAAGGTTTCTACATCAGTACTACAAAATAATAATAATAACAATAATAATATTGGGTTTCAGTAAGGTCAGAAGAAAAAACTTGTTGAGACTGATTGTGAGGTTGGACATCACTGGATAGGATATAGAGACATTACCAGGTTGTTCTTAGTGTAGGATGACTGTCTACTACTGTGCGAGCTCCTGATGCAAACATTAACTTTGATCTAATTCTATCATACATTAATGATGACCTGTCAACTTTATTGATTGAACCACTCTCAATCAATCTGATTTTTTCCTGACATCCACTCCAAATATCTCAGGAGTGTGCTGACAAATTCCAACACTGATATAAAACTGATAGCTATGTAGTTTAGAGGCATATAAAACTGGCACAGACATACTCATCAAGAGCTTGGCACTCCACAAGTTTGCATTAACAACCTCAGGCACCACACACCAGCCTCATTAATCATCAGCAAACACAGGTGAGCTGAAACCAGCTGAGCTGAGCCACAGGCAGCGACGGGCTAATTCAGGCTTGCAGTCCATCCCTAATAGAGTTCCAAGTACATCTTTATAGTCCCAGGACAGGCCTGACTCACTGAGTCTTCCACAAGCAGGGAAATCTAATCCCACAAGTAGCCTGTGAATGTGCTGTGGAAAAATAAACCGCTCCGAGAGCAGGCAGAGCCACAGTGAAAACAGCCATACTGTAAATACTTCCACTCAGTAGATGGACCACAGGATCATGGGGCCACACTGACAAGTCCAAGTTCTGGAGACACTGTCCAGCGCTGCTTACAAGCACTAAAAACTGGATGAAAATGAGGACCAAGCTTCCACATCCAAGAATTTGGATGTCTTAAACAAATCTAGTCCAATAAATGCACACAAATTCATCAACCACCTCCAAAGACCTCACTGCAAAGAGTCCGAAACAAACTTACACTGATCAATGCACGGTTCAATGCACCTCTAACAGCCAGAGTGTTAGCATCAATGGGAATCCCCACTCTCTCCCAGGTTCCTCCAGGACCCAACAGAGGTGACGCGGGTCCTACCTGTGACCGCGGCTTCCCCTGCACGCGCATGTGGAGGCAGACCAGCAGCAGCAGAGCCAGTCCTGACAGCATTCTCTCATGTGGCCACGGAAAAGTCCGACCAGTCACTCAGGCTTCCAACACAGGGTCCAGTTAGTGGCTGCCTGCTCCTGTCAGCCTCTGTAGCTCTCAGAATGCCAAAAAAACTCCTCTCACTACAGAGCTGATCTCTACGAGCTCCCCTTGTAAACTGAGCTGGGGGAGGTGCAGCTGAGGGAGGTAGAGGGGCTTTTTTAGAGGAGGCAGAGTGAGAGGTAGAAAATGAAAAGGAGGGGAGGGAGAGGTGGGAGGGAAAGGAGGCAGGGAGAGGAGAGTGTGTGGCAGCTACTGCTGACAGTAAATTGGAACCCGGAGAGGAAGTTTGGGGGAATATTTTCAATGTGACAGAAAAAGTAAGAGAGGAAGGAAATTCCTGCGGGGCTGAAATGAATGTGTAAGCAAAACCACCGTGGTTAAAATTGTGTGGAAATAATTGGCAGGTGGGCATGCCATCGTCTGGGGATGCCAACAAATAGGAATTACAGAATTACACACTTCTTAATACTACAACTACACAAACCAGAGAAAAGGGCAGAATAACAGAATAATAAAGTTCTCAAGGACTCACAAACATTCTCCAGTGGAAACAATCCCAAATGAAAAACATATTTTTCTTGTTTAAAGGAGCAGTAAGACCACTCACGTTCAAATGAGTCTAAATGCAGTCTAAATAGCAAGCTGGAGCCATAGACAGTATATCAAATAGAGTGAAGCGTTATGATCCATGGATGAAGCAAGATGTTCCCTCCACCCCCTACACCCCAGACTCAAAACTACTGTTAGGCAGGTTGCCTGCAGGCTGCAGGGACACTGAAGCTACACAAACACAAGATGAGTGCAACATTATATGTGTTCAACATGTTTTTTTTTTTCACTTGCCCAGTCGAGCAAGTGGGTCAGAAATCTACTTGACCCAAGTCAGTTTTTATTTTGATGATCAGTAGTTTAATTCTTTCTTACCACTAGTTGTTGCTAGATTTACTAGCCCCAGGCGAGTCAAACAAGGATGAGTCCTGCACTATAAGTTGATCAGCTTTTTATAACTCTGTCAAATGTCTGTTGATGAAAAGCTAAGCTTGTTATCCCGAAAACAGGCCCACTGCTCCAAAAATAAAGTTTGAGTTCAGTGACTGCCTGCCAGACTCTATTAACATATTGCTCAGTTTAACTGTTATAAACATCTAATCCTTTTAAAAGACACTTATTCATTCAGTGAACATTCGGCATTGATTTTTACTCTAATAAACAGGAAACAGGCAAACAAAAAGGTTCCATGCTGGAATAGAAATTTAAAAGGAGAACGTGCTGGCTGTAGCGTTGATGTCATTGCTGTGGCCAGCCAGTATTTCAATTTAGCATGTTGCCTTAATCTCTGATGGCATACCATTGTCATTTAATAAAGTAAATATATTCTAAAGATACAGAAACAATACCCCCAAAACAATAAGATCCCTTTGCCCTCTTTGAGCCCTCATTCAAATACTTAATTATAAGCCACGTTGCAACACTAGAACTGCTGCAGCCAAGAAGACCCGAGTCATCATATGGTTTTCCTATTGCACCACCATTGTTTCCACGACATTAAATCCTAATTCACCAGAATATACTGAGGTAAGGAGTACACTCCTCATCCTCATATCTCACATTTGGTTTTTTCATAAAAATTATATAGGCGGGCTGCGCACATCAGGGACATTGTGGCTGAAAGTCTTTCTACACAAAGAGACTTGTGCGAGCAGGAGTCTGGAATATAAGCATGAGATAATTGAAAACTTTTCTGTTTTGAAGTGGCGCTCTGAGACCACAACAGGCTGCTGCACAGTCTACTGTACAAACTGAAAGGCTGTGTCTCAGATGGCGGAGCACCAGGACACACAGGGGGGGAGACGAGATAATTCAGTAGCCTAATATAACTGGTAAAATGCTGGTAAGATTTGCAGTTCTTGCAATCAAACCAGCCTTAAATGACAAACTCTTTGTGCAGTGTTAAGATACTCTATAGTAGATAGTCTGCGGGGGTTGGGGGTTGTAAATAGCACTGAATTTCATTATTTTAGCAGATTTCGGTTTTGATTTTTGAATCACCATTTTACTAAAAATTGTAATTTTTGCATTTAATTTTCACAAAAAAAAATGATGTGATTGCTTTTCCTGGGGTCTCAAGTAAGCATGTTCACTTAAGTCAGAGGAATATGATTTGGTACTTTGCCTTTATCAAATACTTGCAGCTCTTGTGATTTGGATATTGCACTTGGCCATATTGTGATTTCAATAATTGTTTCATGTTTTCAACAATAGGCTGAAGAATTGGACAAAAATATCTAATTAAAACGGTCCTATCCAATATTGCAATGGCAGTTTGAATTGTGATTATTTTCTACAAATTAAACTCCAACCATATATTTGTGATCTGTATACAGTAGTTTATAGTATACATATAATACAAACAATACAATAATGCATTTCTTTTTTAAAAAAGACCTGCAAGGTTTCTCTTATTCAAAAAAAAAGTCCTGTAAGTAAATTAAGTTTTTAATAGAAAATATGACCAAATTAGGTCACATTTAGTAAGATGTTGCAGTAAATCAGCACTATGCTTGACATTACTCAATAATATCCAGGTACAATCATGACTAGGGCTGCAACGAATGATTATTTTCATTATGTATTAATATGCTAATCGTTTTCACAACGAATCATTTAGTCTCTAAAAATGTCAAAAAATTTTGAAAGATGCTCATTACAAATTCTCAGAACCTGAAGTGAGGTCTTCAGAACACTTATTTTGTCCAACCAACAGGCCACAACCTGTTCATTCACTATCATAAATGACGGAGAAAAGAAAATCTTTACATTTAAGAGGGTAGAACTATTACATTTTTACAGTAAAACTTTGCTGTAAAAAAAAAAAAAAGAAAAAAGAAAATGACTGAAACCACTGGGAAGATGTTAAAATTATACCGTCCTTTATGAGGATCCAAATGGATGCAAGGAGGATGCAATGTTTTAAACAGCAGCTCCCAGAAATCTTATCCCAATAAAATGAACAGCTACTATGAAGCCTGGGACTTAAGATTTATGTGTGCACACACATCAGTTAAAGGGATTGCCAAATATTTGCTTGGTAATGATATGCATGTTGGCATAAATCACACCCTGCCACCCTCCCTAATATTCTGTAAAGCTGTTTCACAGAGCAAGCAGAGGCAGTGAGTACAAGAAACAAATATCTGCACACCTGCGACTGGCTTGGCTTATGTTGGAACAGTGTCAGCTGAGACACACACATGCACACATTTGCACACATACATATACATCTGGCCTAGTTCATCCTGTCAGTAGCATGTGTCTTTCTCAAAACAGAACAGTAGTACAGTGAAATTGGGAATGGCTCACTCAATCAGATTTGTTTTCATAGTTGAGCAATCCTCATCCTCCACCCGTATCACCTCTCACACACACCATGAAGCAGCATGTACAGTATGCACAGTATCCCTCCAGTCGACACAGTACAGCTGCAGACATGCAGGAGGGGAATCCGTCGCAATGAACCGACAGACATCGTCTCCTCCTGCAGCCCTGATCTGCCTCTGATCTGGACACATCTCATTATGGAGGCATAGCGCCCAGAGGTCGGGCGGGGCCAGACTGACTCTCCAGTACACCCCGGGGTCTTTGTTTCCTTCAACAAGTGGGTCAGCAGTGAAGCAACCTTGGCTCCAGGCACCTGATTCCTCCCGTCTCCGACCCACACACGTCAGAGTCATGCTCTACAGCAGGTGGGCCCAACATTACTGTACACTGTCAGGGTCGGACAGACACACTCTCACACAATAGCTGTATTCAGCTCCTGTTCCTATTCTCTGTCACGTTTCCAGCCCGTCCTGGCGTTTGCTGTTTGGAGGTCGTTTAAATCCAGAGCTCATTAGCAGAACCGTGACTGCAGACATGTTTAGCAGGTGTGTCCTCAGAGGGAAACACTCTACCTGGCAGCTGTAACGCCTCTATAATTAATCAACTTACATCATGCTTCATACACGCTCACACCGAAGGATGGAAAAAGTGGATGCAGTCCCCAAGTTGTACACTGCAGTGCAACCTAGAGATGCAACGATCCACTTTTCCACTTGTCATTTCCAGTCCGACTCCAGTATCTGAATTTGGATATCTGCCGATCCTACACAGATAGCAGCACTTTTTTTCTTAATAATAATAATAATTATTATTATTATTATTATTTTTATTGGTGTTAGTAAGATTACACGAGGCTGAAACTTAACACCAGTTAAGTGGTAAAGTTCTGTGTCAGCTGATGCTGAGTCAGAGTTGACATCGTCTGGAAAGCTTGTTTAGTTTGTATAATGTAACAAACTTTACTAGCGGCATCCTTCAACCATTGTGGGGCACTGTGGGGTTGTGGCTTGACACATTCACATGTGCAGCAGATGAGCTGAGAGAAATGTGTTGTGAAATGTGTTTGTTTAGGTTAGCATAGTATTTACATATAGAAAACAGCAGGCGTTGTGTAATTTAGATCAGAATGCAGATTGGTGACATGAGTCCAATGACTGATGAATGACTTGCATCAATATCTGGCCCCAATACTGATACTGAATCGAATCAATCCCATGTCTATTGTGCAAAAATTCTTTTTAATAAACTCTAACAAAATCTCTAGCTTTTCAATCATATTCCCGTATCTTCATTCTTTTTATCCACTTCTTCTAAAGTCCATCCTTTAAATCTGTTATCTAGAGCAGTAAGTTTAGAAAAGCCAGAAAGTAGGAAAAGAAAACACATGATTTTTGTGCATCTGGGATACATATTAGTCAGCAAGGCCAGGCATGTAGGTCCCATGATTGTTTCCTTTGAGCAACATATTTGAGTGAAAAAGGCAGGAGTGGAGTGGAGGAAGGCGGCTTAATGAATAAAGCAGGTCGAGAGGGGATTTGGGCTGGGAGGGGCAAGGTGTGGCTGAGGGAAGCTGCTGTTCCTATTTGTCCATCACTTCTATCGGAAAAACAGCTGACGGTGGATGGCACAGTCTGCAGAAGAGATATAGAATAGTTACTGTACATCAGAGGTCTCAGACCATAGGCCATCATAAGACAAGTGCACAGTTACTGCATGTGGGGTTTCATTTAAATCAAACTCTGCAGCAGCTGATATCAGCTCCCCATCCTGTACCTGTGCTGTTTGAAAGGAATCAAACACTGTAGCTTCATAAACAGCTTGTCATACTAAATGGAGCTTTGGTAAAATTCAATCAAAGATCTTTTCTTTCACATTATCTCACATCACTTTATTCATCTGCAGGTGGATTTCAGCCATTTCTCCCCACACTATTCCTCTCCATCACTTCCACTTTCCACACTGTTTCAGTCTCTACACTCTGATGTCACTATCTGGTCAATGATTGCAGACTAGACTATTATGTAACACACCACCTCCTCATTTCCACCATGACCTCCAGGATGTCCAGGGATATTCAGTGGAGAGTTTCCATCAACCACCGGCT
>JAJHUR010137522.1:48020-59219 GCA_027495735.1 Lutjanus campechanus | reverse complement strand
TTTCCTCTGCTCTCACCCTCATACATAATCTACCTCTGCCTTCCTCTGATCACTTTCCATGTCAGACTTCCTTTCCCTCTGACCCCCTGTCATCCATAAATATTGATAGTCCTCTCCTTATCGCTCCTCCTCTGCCATGTCTATACTCCCTCGTTAATCTCTGTGCTTCCTGGTGAATTATGGGAGAAATCAGTGCTTCTAGAAACAGGGTCTGAAGCCCTAAGCAGCTAAGTGGTGTTCATTTAGAAAATATTAGTACATCAAATGTTAGGTAGTATGTTTTAACAGAAGAACACCTGACTTTTAAAGACCCAGTTTAATTATTGCAACCACAAATACCCGGCGAAGAAATTTAACAGGAAAGCACCGCCTTAGAGACGGCCTGTTAACGAACTTTAACCTACCACAGCTTTGACGGGTTTACTCAAAGTGATGATGAGTCATTTCCAACTTTCTTGAGAAGCTGATTTCTTTAGAAAGGCCTTCAGAGGACCTGCTGGTTAAGAGACTTACTCATTGGCTTCAGTCTAAGCTCTTGTTTGAACTAATCAAGTTGAACTAGATCCAACCGCTAGTATTCAATAAGGACCAAACAATAAGAGGGCTCAACTGAAAGCCAAATTAGTAGAAGTGAACCACACACAGAGTAGAGCAGATCACTGAAGAGGAAATAGGGCCACAACCTTTACCGACATACACACTGTGGGTGTCAAAGCACACAGAATAGTTGCGCACATGCATCAGAGTTTGGGGTTTTATACCCACATGTGAATTTGTCAGCAGCAGAACAATGCAGGACGATTATCTGTGCATATTTCTGGAATGATAATACGATCATTCATTCCACTCTTTCAACAGAGAATCGCAAAAGCGCGGTGTCAGTGCATCAAAACTGATAAAAAAAAAGAACACCAAGCACCAAGAGGTCCATGCTTAATGGAGCTGTTTATACCAGCACCAAGGAGATTTACATCGTTATGATAAAGTCAACGGCTACAAACCCCCCACACCTGATCAAGGTGAGCAAGGTAGGTAAGGCTCTTTACCGAGCCACAGCATCGTAGTGGCTTTTCATGGCTCTGTACGACTACCCATGTTGGAAAAAAAAAAACTTTAATTTCTTGTTTTGAGGTCTTTTGTAGAGCATGGGTATTACCGCACCCAAACAGACACATACACACATCTGAATTTCTATACTTGTGAGGACTCTCATTAACGCATGCGTTCCCTAGCCTCTAACCTTAAAGTCGTGATCACACCCCTGGTGCGCCTATTTGACAATATATCCCACCAGAAACAATTTCTTTCAGAGATGCACTGATTGCTATTTTCTCGTCTGATTCTGATTTTTTTAAAGTCTGATTTTTTTTCTCTCTAAGAACTACAATTGACAGGATACACCAACATTTTTGTAACTTTTCTTTGATGGAAAATTAAATTGTATGCTCATAATAAAACACTGACTATTGAATAACTATTAAATTTATTTCAAAAGTGCTCCAGGTTACTGCCAGGCCAAACGGGGGGTGATTCAGTGCAACAGTTTGCTGTAGTAATACTTTACAATCAGAAAAAACAAAAGCAGATGCTAAACGAGTCTGGATAAGAAAATGTTTGGGGAGATGTAGTCAACATGGGTTGTGAGGTGAGGTGAGATTTTAACTGCCAGTGTGTTAACAGTAGTATGCTGCTAGCTAACGTTAGACTGAAAAGCAAGAACGTTTACCATTGTCTGGCAACACCATCAGCTGTTCAGCTGCTCCATCTCCCAGTAGATTTGTCTCTCTTCTCTTCATCCTGTTCTTGGAGACTATCGCTCTTCTTACATCAAAATCCAATCATGTTTTCTCCCTGTAAAACAAATGCATAAACATATGCTATGTGCTGACATAGACTTGAACAAAAAACATTTCAAGCAATAATATCTTGACATCCACCCATCAATCCATCTTTAACATTTAGAGGCACAGAGCAAAGATTGATTAGTTAGCTAGCTAGCAACAGCATGGTACATGGGGCTATAACATGGCCACACAACATTATGTCTCACCTGCCTATCCTGTTTCACAAAAATACAGAAGCTAGATATTCTGGAAATGCTGTGAAATCCTGTGAAAAGGTATGTTGATTTCTTGCATACTAATTCCAAAAAAACAATTCACTGTAAAATTAGTATAATAGCACACACTGTATCAAACAGACTTTTCTCACTGCAGCTATATTGATATGAAATAGTAAGGTTAACGCAGGTGTTACCAATGTGTTTGACCTGGATGGAACAAATCCTTAATTAATATCATTGGTAACACCTGTGTTTTCTCTATTATTTCATATCAATATGGTTGCCATGAAAAAGGTCTGTTAGTATGGATTATGGAATTGGGACACAGCTGCAGTGTTACATAATTATTCAAACAAGTCCTTACCAGTAGAAAAAGAACAACTGCACACCTATTCTAGCTGCTAGAAGTGACTGATTTATATAATGATTTGCTGGTGTAAGATGTTTTTACAGTTAGGCAATGGGAGGTAGCAACTTATAGCTGATAACTGCAGGCTTTACATTTTATTTGGTTCAATATTACCCAATTTACTAGCTGATGAAAGTGTCACTTTTGCCACACGTCAAGTACCTTTGAAAATGGTCTCTGCTTTGTAATCTTTGTGAGATATATCTCATACCATGGTTTACTAAATCTGAAAGTTCACTAAACCCAAGGGAAGTCTGTCTCTCTACTTATTTTCTCCAGTGAAAAAGAGAAATAAAAAAATCCAGTTAACACCACAAAACATCAGCGCAAAACAACAGATGATTTCACAGGACTCACGTCCAGTCTGTTACAAATTACGCTTTTACTGAGTTTGTTCTTTCTGTTATGATCTCATTTATTTAAGTGCCAACGTATGGCAATCCCATTTATCACAACCATGTGTGTATGTGTAGGCTATACACACCATATAGCATCCATACATCAAACCAGGTTAAAAAAGAGCATATTATTCATACAGTGCTTCAAACCAAACTCTGTGTGTGTATGTGTGTGTTTGAGATCATCACACAACTGTCACATTCAACTGATTTATCTGCTCCAGTTTACTACGACCACTACATAAACTCTGCTGTGTGTGCACCCTTTCTCAAGGACACAGTGAAGCAAAAGCCCAAATGGGACGACACGTCTGATTGTATGAAGTCTGTTACCCTACTCCTCAATCAATAACACACACGCACACACACACACAAGCCATTTATCCAGCTTATAGATCCTTATACCCACATCATTCTTGAATCACACTGACCAGAATAGAGAAATCGCCCAATCTCTTCAATTTTCTCCTCATGCCTCCATTCATCATCCTCCATTCATAACTACATCACATGTTTAATGCATGTAGGTCACCTGTGCAGTCACCACATGGGAGCTATTTAAAGCCTTACTGAGCCTCTGGTTCACTGCTGTATATGAATGCACATTAAAAAGATGTGCTTTTGTTCAGTCACAGTTGTAACAATTACACCATCTAAAGGTTTGCCTTTAGAACGTCTCACTGGAGTTTTTAGGTGAAACCTTTCACAGATGGTTCTAGAAATAACCCCTTACACTGGGTTGTAGGCAGACCCTCTGAAATGGTTCCAAGCGGAGCCTTAATTAAAGAATGCAAGGCTTCAATGGGACACAGTTGACCATGATACTGAATGACTGCTGGTGTCAGTGTGCAGACCTGTGGGATGTTACAGACTTAATACAGATTTGCACCCATGCAGCACTTGTATTGATCTACTGTCCACACCACCCCCAGCCTGTGTCCCAGTGGGTCTCATATATGACAGAAATAACCTATTTTGTGGTTTGTATGTGCAGTTCTCAGCTTAACCTTTCACCCTAACTAATGACCCATTCTGGTGATACATTCATATGTCAATGAAATGGTCTTCCCAGTGAATGGGTCAGTCATCAGTCACCTGGAAGGACACAGCATTTCTGTAGGATTTTTTTTAATTTTTTTTATCAGAAATCCTCAAAGATGTTTAATGAAGGTTTTGTTTGAACAGCACACTGAACTGGCCATATGCTGCAGCCCTGCCCCCTCTGTGGTGCAGTCCAGCTGACAGTGAGTCATCCGGAGACCAAGGTGAGAAAAAAATCCTGCGGTGCCAGATTAAAGTTGCCACTAGGGCTGTACAATATGACTTAAAAAATCATATTGTATTATTTTGACAGATGCTGAGATTGCAATATGATGCAAAATTAGTGGGAAATATCGTTTCTGGATCACACTTTTCATTTCCACTGAATAAAACTATTAAAATCGTGATGATGTGACATTTGTTTGGGTCTGTACCAAACAAACTTGTTTTATCACATCTGGAGACGATTTGTAGTCCAGGGCATCTCTGCAGCACTACAGTACTTCATTATAATGCTGTTCTGTCACACATTTTTTGTTTATCAAAAAATTGCAGCTTGATATGGATATTGCACTTGGCCACATGGCAATTTTGATAGCATTTTTATTACCATCTGCAACGTGTACAGGGTCAGCAGACTTCAAATGAAGCATGTTCCGTAAATCATATAATTATCACATCTCTGCCTGTCTCACCTTGTCTTGAAGTGTGACAGGTTTCAAACAGCCATCAACACTTTTGCTTCAGACATGGTTGGACAGCACATCATACAAACAAGCTCGTTTCAAGCAGCCTTTAAACATCAACAGAGTTGTACAGAGTGACAGGTGATGTTATTACACCGTGTCGACACAGGATTTGTAGTGCAAGCAGCATGTTGCACGTTGAGCAGCAGCTGCCTCAGTCCTCCTGCTGTGTCCACATTTGATATGTTAAGGCACAATATTAAATGTTGGTCACGTGCATTTTGGCAGGACTCGCAGCCCAAAGCACACCCACTGTTGTCACACGTAAGACAGAATAACACAGACTTTAAGCGTAAAAATGCACTTCAGATCACAATTAAGTGCATATAGCATGAGTACACATGGTTTGTTTGAGGTCCCCTAGTTAATTTGCCGGTCCAGTGAGCACAACATACTCTATATGGTATGCTGAGTCATAGAGATTTAATACACTGATGGAGGATAAATAATATCCAACTGTTTATACTAGAAATAAAGGATTCTGCTCACACACAGCACACCACTGCTCACATACGACATGCTGAAACACAACACAGTATCAACAGAGCGTGTGTGTGTGTGTATGTGTGTACTTGAGATCGAGTAAGAATGTAGACACAAAAGAGAGATGAGAGTTCTGACGTCATTAAACACACAGCAGTTACCACACACACGTTTTTGACAGGGGAGAGCTGTCCAGGCTTATCATGGGTGGCACACACACCCACACACACACACACACACTAATCAAGAACATCAACGCTGTACATTCCTGAGAACAGAGGCAGAGGAGGATGTTTACCAGGTTGTACATGTGGAGACAGAGAAAGGCACAAAGAGGAGGATGTTTTCTCAACTGTAGCTTCATATACTGTACGGAAAAGTCAATGTAAAGCTGAGTGTGACCTCAAAACAGCCATGCACACACATACACACAGACACACACACAGACACCCACACACACAGACCATTTTGTATAGACGATTTTGTGCCTAAAAGAATTACATCAAATGCTCATTTGGACAGAATATGCAGAACTCTTTTCCATATTGATCTAGCAAAAATCTCTTAATGGCAGCAAATGTTATTAAATGTTGACAAATGCTGACTACAGAGGTGTGTGTGTTTGTGTGTGCATTAGGTGCATTACAGTAATGCTGTGTTGCAACCATAGACGATATTTAGAAACAAGCCCTCATTAATAAATCAAATTCAACCACTTAGAAAATTCCCATGTTGGGTTTCACGTTCCTGTCTCAGTTTGAGGGAAACATCTTTGAAATCTGATGACTAGATAGCTAAAAAGGAGAACTTTAAGATCCACAGTGGAGATCAGCCGTGTTTTGTGTAGGCCTTGGCATTAACATTAGATTATGTTGGCATTACATCATACCCAACAGAAGCATCCAAGCTTGAAAGTAACAAAATTCACATTTCATTTTGGCAGCATGATAAAGACAAATTCTGTTGTTTTTGGTTCTTTGGTGTTTACTGCACATCAGGATTTTATGTTCTGTAAAAAGAAGAATTTATATTTCTCAAACTACCACACATCCTCCAATAAACAGTAGATAACTGAAACATAATGTGTTGCTTTAGAGTGTGGTTATTTCAGGTCAGCTTTTATTCTCATTTGTGCACATCACAAGAACTGCCAAAAAAGCATTCTGCATTTTGCCCAGATGATTTGATTTCACCCTTTTTTAACATCAGTTCTGACCCTGCGTTTCTTAAACATGTATATTTAGGACTTTTTAAAAAAAATACTTTCAGGTAGTAATTTCTATCTTAATTTGTGAGCTGTACCTTTTTAAGACTAAGTTTCTGGATTTTTGAACCTTTAATTTAATAAACTGTGTTCATTGGTTATTGATGAGTAGTTATTTAAAAACTTTATTTTTTTAAACTTTTGCTGCTCTCTTTTTGATTTTATCTCTATTTCCCCATATTTTCACACAGGAAGTAACTACGTAAGTATAATCTAAAGATACAGAGCAATATATTCTTCTTTAGAAAATGACACATAAGCATATCTTTTAATCATCATTATAACTGTCATCAACACATCTGACTCATACAACCACAAACGTCCCTGTGATGTGACTGACATGGACAACGTGCTGTTTTAAATGCTTCAAATGAAAGCAAAACTTCAACTTTTGTTTGAACCAATTTATCTTCTTTCACTGAACAACTTGTTTTAGATGAGGATCTTGGAGACTAATAACGTTAATATTTAAAAGTCTATTGCAGTACTCCTTTTGTACTAAAAACATCTTGGGCCAGATGCATCTACTGTATGCAGTCTTTTTTTTTTTAAATCAGATTTATCAAGCTGTGTGTACACATATTTTGCTTTATAAATTTCAGTCATTGTGGAACTGGTTACACATGCAGGATCCTGATTTTCAATTGTGCAGAGGCACCCTTAAACAACTGCTTGCTTATCATTAATTCTGCCATGCAACCTATCATCGGAAAGAAAGACAAAGGAGCGCAAATAAACAAATCCATGAGCAGCTGTTACTTGTGACCACTACACTGCTGTGACTATTTATAGTACACATATATGATTAATTCATCTTATGTAAGTGTAAACCATAATTGGTTTTAATGTCTCAATCAACATTATTAAACATCAGAAAGGCAATCAATTATTCAGTTTACTCACCCAATTAGATTTTACAAGGTGCTTCGCAATAAAGCATGAAATGGAAAGATCATAAAAACAGAGAAACAAAAAAACGCCCTCTGTTGTGAATTAAGAAAGGATCATATAATCAATTACATAAATGTTATACATCAAAATGAAGTGTGTAAATGCACATTTGTGTGCATTGTACAAAAAGAAAAAAAGTTTCAGTCACCACTTGCATTTCTTTGTCTTTTTTGCCTTTACTATATGGAGACAGCCGAAGATAGACAACACAGGGGTCACAGAGAGAGGGGATGACATGCAACAAAGGGCTGCATGCTGGAATCTAACCAGGGCCGCTGCAGAGGACTGACAGCCTCAGTACATGAGTCGCACACTCTACCAAGTGAGCTATCAGGGTGTCCCATTGCTGCGCAAACTTCATACAGAACACATTTGTTATGGAGCACTCAGGGACTGTAACATCGCCACAATTGCTTTTTACTCAAACTAAGGTGCAGCTATGGAAATGTAAATCCACACATATATGGAATATTTAGTTATAATACTGAATATTAATATTGATATTGAAGATTTGCACATCATAGAAGACTGGACTATTGCTGTTGGCGGAGTTCTGTGGTCTTTGAGTGCCCCTCTACTTAAATTATGTACTTCTTATGATTATGATGCAAGAAATTTTTACTAGTCTTTTGACACTCAGCAACTGCCACGACAGTGATAGTCCCATCATTAGACGGCACAACACATAAATATGCTGCTGGATTAGTCTTTAGGATGAAAAACTGTTGCCATGGCTACCGTTGATACAGGATGGATAAGAGATTCCTATCTCAGCCTGAATGCTATCCTTTGCTTCACATCCTTATAAACGATCGAAACCTGCTTTGACGGTATTTATGATCCACTGACTCAACGCCAATCCACAGTCATGCAAAGTGCACTTTTTCCAGTATATTATGACTTTGTATTGGTATTGTCATCCAAAATTTTTAAAGCATCTAACTGCTTGAAACATAAGCAGCTTGAATGACTCTGAGCAGTAAACAGACCTCTAGCAGAGTTGACTGGGGACACCCCGTGCTTTCTGCTGCCTCACCATGCCTCTGTTCTGTCTGGACTATGTTTCTGAGCCTCTGAGGACCGGCAGGAATGCTGACCTCTGCTCTTCCTCTTTTTGGGTCTCTCCCTCCCTACTTTGCAATTAGTTTCCAATGAAAACATGTGCCTTTTAATCCATGCTGAATTTGGAGAGCTCCAAGTAGGGGAGATCTTAATCCTTCACCCTTCATATACTGTTATTGCAGCCGAGCGAGCAACATCAGTCAAGCAGAAATAAACTTGAAAAACTACTGGGAGAACAAATACACAAAAATGATCAGATCATATCACTGTGACCTTTACTTATTTTCCCAATTCTATTTATGACTTTTTTTTTTTGCTCCACAAGAGGTCATGGACACTTGAACACGATGGACTGAAAACCAAGATTAGAGGCTCCAGGTTGGACTCTTCAAACACTTCACCTCCCTACAACTCTGAAGCAGCAGTAACTGCTCAGCAGAGTCTGGCAGCCACATGAAATCAGACATCTCTGTTCCTCAACATCCATGTTTGGAGAATTCAAGAGGTTTACCTTTCCACTTTTGAAACTTTATCACAGAGATTTATAGTACGTGAGCTCCATTCTTCCCTTTTCTCCAAACTTGATGTATAGACAAAAGAAAAAAACATTCCATGAAACCAACCCATTTAATGAAGGGGCCATTTACAAAAGAGCAATAAAGGAGACATGAGATGAAAGGACGAACCCAGAGGAACTCCTATAAAAGTCAATTATACATCATTCAAGGTTTTGGTCTGAAAGCTTCTCATACTGTAGTTTCAGCAGCGAGTAAAGAGTCTGTAAAGCAGTTAAATAGAACCCTGCCCCTGTTTACATACTACTAATTTCAACAGAAAATACATTGAGAGAGACATGTAAGGGCACCTGAATTTTAAATGTTTTTCATGTATGCATCTGCCACGTCAAAAAATGTTGATACAGAATCTATAAGAAAATGTTCACTGACAAATTTGTTTTGCTAAAAATATCCACTCTTGCAATACAACAACCACTAATAGCAACTGAAGCATGATTTCTTTCTGGTTATGTTGGGATACTCAAAGGACTTGGTTAAGATTAGCAGCAATTTTGTTTCCATTATAAAAACGTTAGAAGAACAAATCATTATTATATAAACCTGACTGCTACAATAAGTGGCTGCTTAAATAATAACTAAGACAAACTTGATCCAATTGCATCTGGACATAAAATACAAAAAAAGAAGTGCAAAATAATGGCAGAAATAGCAGTAAAATATGTTAAGTAATTCAGGAATATATAGGAATTTATAGAACATATACAGTTTGGTGTAAAATAAATTGAACATTCTTTAAACCTGCAATAATTGATTTTCTGGCCACTTGGGGGTAGCGGCAGACAATACTGACATATTATGAAGATGATATGGCAACTTTGTTAGCAAACATTTCTCTAGTTACTCACTTCATCATCAACAGAAATGGAGCAAAATTAGTATAAATTTAGTGTCACGTTTCTGTCCATCTGATGAATGGAAGTTTAATTTAGCTAACTTTGCCTGTCTGCTGTTTCATGCAGAGAAAGAGCTGCGAGAGTGAATCAAAACAGTAAAGCTGAAGAGCAGACAACAATGAGCTGAAAGACCATAGACATTTGATCCATTGTTAATACAGACAAATTGCTTACAGCAGCTTTAAAATACATAGCATAGGTGCAAAATATTATCTGATTGTCTGAGCTGGTAAAAGTATTTGCACTTGTACATCATATTCATGAATCAAATATATGACATCCATCCATCCATTTGCTATTCATGCTTATCATTTAATGGGTTGAATATATAACATCTACATATCTAATATCTATATTTATACAGAATAAAATAATGATGTGCACTGAACAACACTGGAAATATAAGCTACTTCATATACAGTTGTACAATAATATACAGAGACGGTCCATATGTGTACAAGGTGTGTTAGTATTAACTGTAACTGAACTTTATGTACACTTTTGCACAGTTATGGTTACAGACTCTCTCTCCACCTCCCTACGCTTGTATTTTGGCTGTGATTCAATTGGTAAAAAGACGACAAAATGCACAATAAACAAAGTTAAAGATGAGACTAATAGCATTTTTTTTTTCAAGCTTTAAATATTGTGATAACATAATTTTTGTCAACTCTTTTGGCCATGAGAATGTAGTGAAAATTTGGGATCATGGCAGCCATGTACAATATGAAGCTGACTGAACAGTGGAGGAATTACTGCATGCGGACAGTAGCTTTTACTGTGAAAAGAATAATAAAATAAACATCATTCCCCAGAGTTCGCTCCCTGACAGGGAGCATGTGCCTGGGATCACTCACACACCGACACACACTCTAACACACATCTCTAATCCCTATTAGTGATTGCTGACACTACACACACAAACAAGACAGACAGATAAACAGAACGTGCACATGTTCACGCTGCGTGTCCTGTGGTGACCTTTCATTCAGTGCATCGTCATGGTAATGTGCTGACAACTTCCTGCTTCTATTTGACTGTTTCTTATCCAAGAAATCGGTGGTTTAAGAGAGAAAAAACACCAAAAATAGCCAAAGAAAGATAGTCCCAGGTGAAATGTAAAATGCACACACACACTGCCTTTGTCCAGTCCTACTGGGTTTAAAAGGATTGTAGACTGAGAGCCAAAAACTGACTGTGGGAAGAGTTCAAACTAAAGAGAGGTCAGTCATGAGATAAAAGTTCATTTCATTCCCTTGTGCAAACACTGAATAAAATATGTTTAGGCTGATTTAAATTTAAGACAAAGGAT
>JAJHUR010137522.1:0-48000 GCA_027495735.1 Lutjanus campechanus | reverse complement strand
TCTGCCACGTCAAAAAATGTTGATACAGAATCTATAAGAAAATGTTCACTGACAAATTTGTTTTGCTAAAAATATCCACTCTTGCAATACAACAACCACTAATAGCAACTGAAGCATGATTTCTTTCTGGTTATGTTGGGATACTCAAAGGACTTGGTTAAGATTAGCAGCAATTTTGTTTCCATTATAAAAACGTTAGAAGAACAAATCAGTATTATATAAACCTAACTGCTACAATAAGTGGCTGCTTAAATAATAACTAAGACAAACTTGATCCAATTGCATCTGGACATAAAATACAAAAAAAGAAGTGCAAAATAATGGCAGAAATAGCAGTAAAATATGTTAAGTAATTCAGGAATATATAGGAATTTATAGAACATATACAGTTTGGTGTAAAATAAATTGAACATTCTTTAAACCTGCAATAATTGATTTTCTGGCCACTTGGGGGTAGCGGCAGACAATACTGACATATTATGAAGATGATATGGCAACTTTGTTAGCAAACATTTCTCTAGTTACTCACTTCATCATCAACAGAAATGAAGCAAAATTAGTATAAATTTAGTGTCACGTTTCTGTCCATCTGATGAATGGAAGTTTAATTTAGCTAACTTTGCCTGTCATCCATCCATCCATCCATCCATCCATCCATCCATTTGCTATTCATGCTTATCATTTAATGGGTTGAATATATAACATCTACATATCTAATATCTATATTTATACAGAATAAAATAATGAAGTGTCAGAAAAAAAACATAAAAATGCACTGAACAACACTGGAAATATAAGCTACTTCATATACAGTTGTACAATAATATACAGAGACGTCCATATGTGTACAAGGTGTGTTAGTATTAACTGTAACTGAACTTTATGTACACTTTTGCACAGTTATGGTTACAGACTCTCTCTCTCCACCTCCCTACACTTCTATTTTGACTGTAATTTAATTGGTAAAAAGGAGACAAAATGCACAATAAACAAAGAGACTAATAGCATATATTTTTTTCAATCTTTAAATATTGTGAAAACGTCATTTTTGTCAACTCTTTTGGCCATGACAATGTGGTGAAAATTTGGGATCATGGCAGCCATGTACAATATGAAGCTGACTGAACAGTGGAGGAATTACTGCATGCGGACAGTAGCTTTTACTGTGAAAAGAATAATAAAATAAACATCATTCCCCAGAGTTCGCTCCCTGACAGGGAGCATGTGCCTGGGATCACTCACACACCGACACACACTCTAACACACATCTCTAATCCCTATTAGTGATTGCTGACACTACACACACAAACAAGACAGACAGATAAACAGAACGTGCACATGTTCACGCTGCGTGTCCTGTGGTGACCTTTCATTCAGTGCATCATCATGGTAATGTGCTGACAACTTCCTGTTTCTATTTGACTGTTTCTTATCCTAGAAATCGGTGGTTTAAGAGAGAAAAAACACCAAAAATAGCCAAAGAAAGATAGTCCCAGGTGAAATGTAAAATGCACACACACACTGCCTTTGTCCAGTCCTACTGGGTTTAAAAGGATTGTAGACTGAGAGCCAAAAACTGACTGTGGGAAGAGTTCAAACTAAAGAGAGGTCAGTCATGAGATAAAAGTTCATTTCATTCCCTTGTGCAAACACTGAATAAAATATGTTTAGGCTGATTTAAATTTAAGACAAAGGATCAATTCATAGAAATGCTCAAATGGGTCTTTGTATATTATCAACACAAATCTAATTAATTTATGGGACAACTGACCAAATGATGAAAGTAACAATTTATCAAAAGTATCCAACAAATACAAAGTTTTAAAGGTCTATTTGTGCAGACCTGTAGGAATCAATTATATATTTCAACATGCATCAGCTACATCTGTCTTAAAATTTTGATAAATCGTTTAGCTGGGATCTCCTAATCAAATAAAACAGCTCCCACATTCCTCTAAAGTTATACTTTGGTGTGCTTATTTATAACTAGTTTCACACGTCTGCTTGATTTTGTGCTTTGGCAGGATTTATGACAGTCTAAAGAAAATAATGTACATGGATCCTGAGTTGTCCTTGCTGAAACAGCCATGAAAAGCAAAATAAATCCTCTGTATTTGGCTGCAGTTGTGGCTGAAAATCTCTGTGAATTACTAGAGAGTAGCTGTCTGCCAGACTTTATCTCTCCCTCAGTGTCACTGACACACATTTCTTTTGTTCGCCTATCCAAGTCTACACCAACACACACACACAGATCTTTTGTGTACCATTCCAATAGGTGCTAAAAGGTATTGTACTGTAAGGCTCCCAGGAGCTTGAGGTAGGAGAGAATTTTTTTTGTATTGTGGCAGACAAGAGGCAACATAGAGGCTCGTTCACCATTTCATTCACTGTTATGTACAATTACTGTACATCAAAGATCTGCCTCAATCTAAAACATAGGAAGAAATGGAAAGAAAACAAATAATTAAGAATTTGTTGTAGACGGTATTTAACATTTATGAAGAAGGTTAGGTTTATAAAGTTTCCTGGAACTAAACTTTGAAAGGAGTCTGGCTGATTTGCCTCCACCTCAAATTTGGTGAAAAGGTAAAAAGGGTTGCTAATCATCAAACAGAGTGCCACAGAATATGTCACAACTCACAACAGCAGAGAAAACCATTAGAGGGTTAAAACCCATTGCACGAGATTAAAATATTATTTTAGTCTCTTTATAAAAACACAGATGTCTTTTACTTGCTGGTCCAAACTGGCACTGGCTCCTAAACTGGCAACAGTGAAGTATGACCAGACATGTTTTGTTTGCAATATTACAAGAAATAAAAAAGCATCAGATCCTGGAAAAGTGCGAGGATTTGTCCAGAGCTGTGTTACCATCTGCTGCATGCTCTCTCTTTCTCATCTCATCACACACTCGATACAAAAACACCAAATTTCCTGACATCTACTGCTCCACGGCAGGCTATTGTGTTTCTCTTCCCAGAATTGTGTAACAAACCTAATAAAAGCGTCTCAGATGTCTCTCTCCTAGATGGCTTTCTCTCACTCACTCACACTCAAACACACACAATATCAACTTGTATAAACAAGCTGCTAAAATAACCATTAACATATTTATCTTGTAATTCCGTCTCAGGTTTTTTGCATAAATACATCTTTAAGATGCACACACAAACACACATATCTTAAAAAATGTGTTTATGAGTCCCAGTATGAGTATCCAGGGGTCACTTATTTATTTTTTTAAAAGCAGTTAATGCATTGTTAGAAGAATGTATAGAAAACATTTAACACAATAGCTCCAGTCACCCTCAAGTTATATATATTTTGAAAAGATCAAAGTATGTGACAATGTACATTGCTATTTTATAGCAGTGTTCTTGACTGTTACATACATGATTTTGAGTTCTTTTAGTGGTATTCAAAAGAGTTTGTCGCTCAAAGTAAAAGCTATGAAATCCACTGATGTGAAAACCACAAAATTAAGATCATCTGTATTCTCTACAGTCTGTGATAATTTGACACATCGACATGGAGGGTCATTGGTGGCACAAATGAAGCAAAGCAGAAAAGTCTGTGTACTGTGCCAATATATTTCTGAACATTTGCACCTACTGAACCATTTGTTTGCACAGGTTCTTCATTACGCAAAAGGTACCCATATTTGTAATAATGTCCATTTATGGATCTACTTCACTACAGGATGACTTACATAATGTTGTTGGCTCCCCCTATTGGCTGCTTGCATACAGTAGTTGTAGTTGTGTAAATCAGTAAAAAAAAAAAAAAAAAAAAAAAAAAAAGGGCTTAGACATTTTCAGTGGCTTCTAGTGCTGCATTTGTTGGGGTCTGTACCAAACAAACATGTTAACTTACACCCGGAAAATAAGATTTGTTGGGCAGAGCATCTCTGCAGCACCGTAGTACTTTATTATCATGTTGTTTTGTCACACATTTTTCAACCTCTGTGATCTGGATATTGCACTTGTCCTGAAAATATTGCGAGTTCAAGAGCATTTTGAATTGTGCCAACTGGCTTATAATTTGATCAATTATTTCCTATTTCGTAACAAGAAAACAATTAAATGCAACACATTCACACAGGCTGGTTTCAAAACAAACTTTTTTGTCCGCCAGCCAAATGACCAGTATATGCTCTAATTTTACCAGCCACTTAATAAATTACCATTGGTTTTTTTTGGTTGGTGAGCGAAACAAATCTACCGGCCGCTTGCATTACCAGCATTTGCTGGTGGCTAATTTTGTGCTCTGCACACAGGCTTTCTCACTTATTTTTAATTTACTGGCCTTCTGCCCAGCTTGATGTTAGATAGGAAATTACTTGAAGTCAACGAACATCACGAACTAATAAGAATCATAAGGTGTGAATTGTCTCACACAAACAGGAGCAATAAAAAACACCAGGGCTGGTTTTCTTTGAAGCTTAATAAGCCTGACATTATGTGAAAAACAAGAGAAAAACAACTTTGTGCACAATATGATTTAGAATGGGAGGTGTCAGCAATGGAAAGACTTGAATATGAGGTCACTCCCCAAGCCTGATACTATATTTCATAGAAATATAATTATTTCTTCTAATGTTAGCTGAGGTGACCTTTATTTCAGATGAGGTGTCTCCACTATAAAACACTGTGGAAAACATTATCTATGTCCCAAATCTATAAACTATATAGGCCTACTTATTCTTAGCAAGTTTTGAGTATGTGTATTAGGGTTGGGTGATATGTTACAATATTCCAACCGGCTACCGTCAGCCCAGCAACATCCAATAAATGAACAAGATGAACTAACAAAATGTCAAGAATAGGAAATATTCTTACACCTATTTTCCTTGTTTAACGTAAGAATACACCTGTTCACCTTCTGAATCCAAGTTTCCTTCTTTTACCAAACTACGATGAGCTTAATTGCCTTGTTAACTCACTGTAAAAAACACTTCATTCAACTTTGACAGTAAAACAAAATAAACTCACAAAACTGTCTTGGATAGTCCTTTTACTGTTCCAATAATCACCAACTCTGGTTTGGTCAAAATAAATCATTAATTCACCGCATTAGATTTGAAAATATTCTGCCTCTCATGCTTCACCTCTGTGGGTGTCTACTGTGCTGCTGTCCCCGAGCAGCATCTCCCACTCTGTCTTGAGAGGCAGACAATTAAATTAGCTAAATAAAATGACAAAAATTCCCATCACCCCAAAGAAGACACATTTATCCAATCTCCCAAGCCAAGAGTGTACATTGTGGAAAAGTAACAAAATTAAGTATACTCTTAACCAGAGATTCTCTTTTTTTTTTAAATCCAAGGACCCCTTACAAGATAGAAAATATAACAGGAACCCTGCTGTGTATTTCCCGTGCAAATACAAGGAAATGACATCTTTCACCTGAGGAATCCCTGAACTGTGTGCTGTCCAAACTACTGTAGTGTCAAAGATTACAAACAAATGCAAGAGACATTAGATTACTGATACTGAAAGATCAATATGCAGCCTGTGACTGCTGTGTTCGTATAGTCAGAGCTATATGACCTGGATATGAAGGGTTCATAGCGCAAACAAAGTTTCTCCATTTGTATGCTTTATTCATAAGTGTGTTAATCAACCAGGTTATGAAGCATCCGTAGTTATGTGAAAAAAGTCTTGATTATTATTAATGAGTGCCGGATATCTTAATCAGTGCTAACTATTGAGTGAAATACTGAGTATATATTATACAGAAAGTAGTGAATTAGTGAGCAAAGGCGTCACTTTAGCATTATTGTGTGTGGCAGTGTTCAAGAAACACCTAAAAAACAATTCATGGCATTTCTGGATGTGTGTGGGTTTTTCTTTTAACAATTTGCAAATATGATTTTGGTACTCGTGATACCAGAGAGATACCAGACAATGCCCAGACAAACTTGCTGCTTACCAATTGTCTGGGAATTTCGAAATAATAGTGAGTGCACAATGTCAGATGTCACCGCTCCAATATGAAGGGCCGCCCTAAAGACTTGGGAATGGTTTGGCAACGAAAGCTGAGAAATTGTCCTCAGTCCCGAGTGAGCAAAGAATTTAGAGACAGAGGTCTGAGTTAGGTTTGGTACCAAGCTTCTCAAAACCAATTTTTTTTTTCCCTGTCCAGACTTCCAGTTCAAAATGAGTGCATGAATAGTGTTACTGTATGGTATGCATGTCATTTTAGTTGTCTATGTTGGAAGGGCATAACTGACTCAATCCTCCACAGACATGACAAACATAATGAATGTGACCTTGAAGACTAGGCTCATTTTGACTCATCAGTGTCCCTACGCCCTTTATGACTTAATTCCTATTCCTCTTTTTCCCCTATGGCAGAGAGACAGGAAATGGCACTGAGTGGTTCCCATGGCAACAAAGTGTGTCACCAATGGAGGCTGGACAAATATTATCAGTGACCTCTGGAGCTGATAAATTAAACCTTTTAATAAAAAAAAAAACTCACTCACTTCCTGATGACAACAATGGCAATACTGATTTTCCCACAAGGAAGAAAATAAAATTGTTCTTCGTCTCACTGAGTTTATTGAAGGGGGAAAGTTGGATCTGAAACACATTGAGCTTTTAAATCGTTTTATTGGGAATTCAGCTGATACTGTCTTCAAATCCTCTTCACATCAGCTCAGTTTTTCCACTGCAGATATAGCACTTTTATTTTTACAGACTACATTCCTATTTTACTCTGTATGTGCAGCTGAATGGAAAGATAACAAATGGAGAGACTGAAATAGGCTGTTAGTTCAAGACTTTGAAGTCTTGAGATCAAAACTTTATTGCCTTCATCAATCAGTTACGGTAGGTGGGAAATTGTTTTAGTGGAGACTCACAAGAAAGGACGGGTTCATACAGAGGTGGGCACAGCGAAAGGATGGATATAAAAACTTAAATTGTTTTAGAATAGAGTCACACCCTGAACTTTGTTGCAAGAGGAGGGAAAACAACTGTGGTACAAAAATATATCTACAATCTCTGGCATGCTGCATGGTCCCTGAGGGCCCTCAATCTGGCGTCCAGGTATTCAGTTGTTCAAAGCAGAACAGAGGAGAAGAGCAGTGTGCCAAAGAAAGACTGTAACAGCTTTCATGACCTGGCTGTAAATTGAATCATTATTGTGTAATGTAGAGAGCTGCAAAACAATAATTGAGTCATATTAGAGTACTAGGCACTAACTGGCTTAATCAGAGATAACTGATCCCACCAAGGGGTTATGAGATTTATTTCATTCATTAATCTCAGGTGTCACAACATGAAGAAAAGAAGAAAAAATATTGTTTTCCTAAAAAGTAATAGTTTTATCTTATCTAGCCATCATGATTTTGTAGAGATCACATAACACCAACTTTCCTGCACAAGTCACAAACCAAAAGGGTAAGTAACTGGCAGGCTAGAATGTATGCTTCACATAGATAAGCACACAGCTCTACTGTAGAGCTGTAATAATTAGTGCAGTGGTTCCCAAAGTGTGTCCACGGCTCACCAGTGGGCCATGAAGGCTCTGCAAGGTGGACCTTCAGAGGTCATGAAAAATAAGAACATTTTTAAGTTTCCACTTTATAAATTTGAAATCATCATGAATTATTTCTGATTACTTCTTAAAAATGTATCAAAGTTAATAAAACAAAGCCATGGGATTTAAATTGCGTAGTTTAACAGGTGTTGGCTGGGCCGCAGAATATTTTCATGCTAATCTTAAGTCTAGGAATCCTGTGTTAGTTGATCAATTGAATAGTCAATAGAAATTTTTTTTTTTTTGCCAAATAGGGATGAGATAATAGATAATACCAGAAAAAAAGCTGACAATACACTATTTATCGCAATGTCAAAAAATGAAGAAAATAATAATGCAAATTAATCAATAATGAAAATATGAGTTGGAGCCCTTCTCTGATGTAGCATTTTCACATCATATCACCTCTTTAAATTCTTGTAGCTGATGGCTTTTCCTAGCTTTTCCTGCGAGTGTACTGTCTCGTAAGATGAATGAGCATTTCTTTTAGTATGCAGCCTGGCTTTGGCAGTGAGATCCTGTGCGTGTGTCTGTGAGAACACAGATGAAGGGACATCCCGTAGGAGTTTTACTGTAATTATGGTCGAGAATTTGATTATCACAATCTTGGAATATGCGGTATTCCCACACATGGCCAAATCAAGTTCACAAAGACACACACACTACACAGTACACACAGCCATGTTCTTGAAGTATTCCCAACCCAACTCCATATCTCTGTAACCCGGCTCCCGGAAGGCTCGGATCATATATCTTTGTCTCACACACACACACACACATATCGATGACGGTACATCCAACAACACACACACAAGACATGAACATGCATGGACACAGTGTACGATCAGTCCTGTGGATGCAAAGCTTGGCTTGATATACACACATGCAAACACAGGTAAGACCTGCTGTTGTAACACACACAAAGTGCTGCAACAATCAGTCAATTAATCGATTAGTTGTCAACTATTAGATGAATCGCCAATCGTAAGTTTTAAGGGGAAAAAAACTAATTCTCTGATTTCAGCCTCTCAGGTTTGAACATTTTCTGGTTTCTTTATTTCTCTCTGACAGTAAACTGAATATCTTTGGGTTGTGGACAACACTGATCAACATTTTTCACCATTTTCTTGTCACTAAATTGTGAGAAATGCTCATCACAATCTCCCAGAACCCAAAGTGATGTTATCAAATTCCTTCTTTTGTCCAACCATTGGTTCAAAACTAAAGGATTCCTTGTTTACTGCCATAAGTGACAAAGAAAACGGCAAATCTTCACATTTAAGAATCTTGAACCAACGAATGACATTTTTGCTTGAAAATCAATTATCAAAATAGATGGCAACTATTTTTCTTTTTGTCGACAAGTAATCGATTAATCAGTTAACTGTTGCAACTCTACTGGAGACAGAATTAATTTCAGACACAACGAAACATAAATTATTATCCTCTCGTGGCTCTGCTGTGTTTTTGCCTCCACATCTTCAGTTTCGCATTCTTACGCTCATGTCAGCATCTGTGTGCTATTATACCATCAGTTCTCTATGACTGCATAGGCTGACCTTGTAATCAAGCCAGATTGCTTCTCCACGTGCCTGCATGCGTGCTGACTTGCTCTTGCTTTAATCTCATGTGTAGCTGCTGCACACATAGTTGAAACCAGTCTTTGTGGCTGGTGTTACGTAACTGCTGAAACTATTTTAATTAAAGGAATAGATTACGTGGAATTGGCTTTATGTTCAATAGTCTGCTATCGCTCAGTATAATAAATGATAATGTAAGTATTGAGCCAAGCTGATAAACAACAGGGACGTACTGCTTTTCTAATTGCTAATAATGACTTCTCTCTCTTACTCCTGAAGAATAAACAAACAAATTATGCCATGAATCTATCTGCAAAGGTTAACAGTGAACATATCGCTTGAAGCATCAGGTCTGCTGTGTGTGTCTGCGTGTGTATCCCAGAAATTGAATAATACAGTATACATGGTTTGCTTACGCTAATATTATAACTCACATGTAACACAGGGGTGGGTGGTCGGTGCACAATCTAGTTACATACTTGATCTACGTCTGATCATTTCCCAACTGATTGATTATGCTGACTCAGGTTTTTTTCCAGTCACAGCAAATGCAATTATTTTGTATGTTTGTCTGTGACTGTTTGTGTGTATGACAGTGACGCAGACTTACACACATATTCATAGATGCTTAGCAGGTTTTGAGCGTGATTCAGACATAAACATTTTACCCAGAATGGTACAACATATTGAAGTACATATGACCCACATTAAATCTAAAAAGATGGGGAAAACACCATCTGATGATGTGTTGATGTCCTCTTTAGCTATTTTCTGTGGGCCCACATTATGCTTTTGGAGAAACAGGGGATGCTTTGCTCTGGTTGTGGCTCCTGAACTTTGGAACTCTCTCTCTCTTTGGAATTTTTTATTTCTATTTATGGTGTTTTAACTGTTCTGAAGTCTCAATCAGCCAATGGGGTACAGCGTGAGAAGACTGCAGGTGTTACTCAGGCCTAAAACAAAACGTCCTAATATGCCTCACATCAGATTTTTCAGGTTAAAAAACAATAATTTAACCACTGTTACAGCAGCTAATATTCTCCCAAAAAGATCTTACATCTGAACATCAATCACAGATAATGCAGTAAAGTACAGTGCTCTGTGCAGTAAAGGGTAAATAAAAAACACATCTGTCAAAGTATCCGGTGTCTATCAAGGAAATAAAATGTGATTTTAAGTACGCCTGTGCTTTCATAATATATCAGTGTACATAGCATTTCCAATTTTTGGGTGTACAATTTTTTTAATTTAAGAAGCTTCAACTTCTTCAGTTAAAGATACTCTCTTTTCTAACAGCACTTTATAGGTTTTCTGGGTAGCTGGTGCTGCCATAAGCAGATTGTGAAATTGGCCAATGCAGGTTTCATATGTCAGCATTAATCAAACTGTCCACTGCTGCAGATTATTGCCAGAGTCATATGGATAACTGGGCAGCCACACTGTCATTATCTTGTGTGTTTGATTCTCTTCTCGGATCCTTCAACAGGAGTCAGTTTGCCTGAAACAGCTGCCAGCAGCAGGAGAGCTAACTGTTAGTGACAGCAGTTATTTCACATTCTCAAGTCAACACTGGCACCATCATACATAACAGAGCTGACAGGAGTTGAGATCAGATAAGCTCTTTAAGCCCAGAACTCTGACAAAATGTTATTTAATTTAAATATAGTTTTTCCAGACAGATTAAGTGAGGCAGCACCTCAGGATTTAATCCTCTCGTAATCATTGGCTCCACTGAAGAACCCAAACAGATACTCAATGTTAAAATCCAGCCGCCTGCCATGTGTAAACACATACCGATTTGCTTGGCCTTGGCTTTTAATCGTGTTTTTCCCACTCTACTTACTACAGCTTTGACACTGATCGACTTGAGCAGCGCAAAGTAAAACGAAGACTGACTTCATGAAGGAGAAATCCACTCGAAGGCAGGAATAATTTACTATTTGAGGACTGCTTTCTGGCTCCTACTTTGGCCTTTTGCAATGCATTTCTGATCAAATGGTCTTAACGTTAATCCAACTAGCCAGCAGACCGCAGATGTATACTTTCTGTCATGTCTCATGGGTGCTTTATTCTATCATTCTAGCATGTCAATTTCTGAGTACTTCAAATAATTGTTTTTGCTTCATGTTTCAATTAATCAAAGAAGTACACGTTTGTACACGTGTTATTGTATATCTACATTGTATTGCATATTACAAAGCTTTCAGTCAGGTAGAGCTCAGTAATGAGTACTTAAAAGATCTAAAGGTTCGTGTTCACAATAAAAAACGTTGATGTATGAATCAACTACATGTCTTACACACTCATATCTATATACTTGCCATACAAGCATCTGCCTACAGGCCAACAGTATTCTAGTTAGATATTAAAACTAATTACTTAATATTCAGCACAGCTTCAAAACATTACAAGAAGATACTGTCTCAAGAAACTCATATTCTGTCCAGCCACATTCAACTACCACATACAGCCAACAGGTGAATGGACGACTAATACATCTTTTTCACAGCAGCCATATTGATATTAAATAGCAGGGTAAACACAAGTGTTACCAAAGATATCAAGTAAGGTCCCATTCCACTTAACGTGGCAAAGCCTTTCCAGTGAGCCAGCATGAATAATAGCTGCACCCTGACGCTGTTTGACCTGAATGGAACACCTCCTCATTAGGATCATTGGTAACACCTGTTTACTTCATGTCAAAAAGGCTGCAGTGAAAAACGGTTTATTAAGACTAAAATTTTCATAGCCCAACAGCCTCTGTCCCTGAAACTGTACAATGTCGACAACTGCAATAACACAACAGCTTAGTACAGTATATGGCCTCCATAATATCAACAAGAACATAGCAAAGAGTTGAACATCCAAATCCAAGAGCCATTTGGTGTATTTAAACCAGCTAGCAAAGCTAGCAAGAAACAGCTAGCAAAGACAGTCAGGGACAGATAGAGGATATGTCTGACTCACCTTATGTTTTTAGTAGAAGTCCAACTCCATTCTCCTTTGTTTCATATGAATTAACTATCCATGATTCCAGTCATTTTCTGTTGACAGAAGTCCTCATCTCCTCTCTCCATGGCTGCTAGTTAATTAACTTAGCAACAGGGTAGCTAACTGACATAATTAGCCACAGTTAAACATGATAATCGTCAAAAATGAATACTAACATTTTGTTGTTTGCTGTGAGGCCAGACTGAAAGGGTTCACACTTTACTTGCACGTTTCTTCTCCAGAGACATGTCCATTCACAATTTTGAAGTGGTATGACAGTGACCGCATCTTCTTTAACACTTTAAAATATCTACTTGAAGTTATTTTTTAATCAAGTTCACCTTCTTCTCCTCGGTGGACGGGTGCAATATCATCTTTGACCACACCAACTGGCTAACGCTTATCAGCCGTTACAACCAAGAGGCGCTGTTTCCCGCGTTTTTTTCAAACGAAAATTCGACGAAACACGTCAAAGACAATTAATTCATAAGTCTGTTATAAAAATATATTTATATATATATATATTAAATACCTGTATTTATAAGACAATGATTATTTTGGCTAGTTTCTCCTAGTTTGCCTGGGAGAAAACGGTCTTGTATAGAATGGAACCCAGACTCACGGCAGATCTCGCGAGAGTGAAAAATTTAACACGAATAATGATCTTTCCCTAACCCTAATCAGGCGTTTTTGTCCTTAAACCCAGGGGAGCTTATCTACAACGTTATTACATTACAAAACTTTTTTTTTTACAACGTAAATAATAAGAAACACCATAAACAAATCTCGCGACAGTTTCTCAAATCTAGGGTTCCCCTCTAGACAAAGAAAACGCCACACTGGGCAGTCTGAATTTGTAAAACTGAGCTTAAATTTATTGTGTCAATTTGTTTTTTTGTGTTTTTTTTTACAAGAAGCATTAGCATTACCAAACTATATCCCCCCCCCCCCCCCGGGTAGTGTTGTTGTAGTTTAACTTCTTTCAGTGTGCTAATTCAAATTTACTCTCCATATGTTTCTTTATTTTACAAATTTTCCATCATTGTGGAATAATGAAGCCCTCACAGCATCAAAACACTAACTTGAAAACTAAATGTCAGTTCTTGGGTCATATGCTGAGCCCATTGGCACAATTACAACAAAGACAAAGCGAGGAATTGTACAAATATTGAAGCTGAAGATTCACATATGGGTTCAAAAGAAAATCCACATTTGAGCACGTGCAAAGCCCTTCAGGCCTTTCAGTACATGATTTAAGAACGTTGTTCCCTTTCAACTGAGAGACTAATTGATTCATCTGAAACCACCATAATTACAAGAGACCAAACAAAGTGACCTACTCCGCCTCCTTTGATCTGCATTTCTACTGCCAGGAATAATTACACAGTCAATCCCATGATGCCACTCAGATTATGGAACAGGAGGTGAACTGATGGGGAAAAATCACGTCAGAACACTTTCCAAGACATTTCCAGGACTTTGATATCCTTCACCCTAAGTCACTGCATTTCCGCACACAGAACATTCCTGTTTCTACGGTGATTCCCGACAGAGGGTAACGGTGCAAGATCTGTTCTGCTAACGTGACTGCAAGGCTTACTGGCATTGAAAACATGCTTTTGTTGATTTAATCACATAATGGATTCAATAATAGTATAACATTAGGGAAAAAAAACAAAAAACTTAAGCCCAGAATCATACACAAACATGTTTAATCAATCATTTCCTCTTATCTTGGTCTGTTACAGTTCAGAGTGAGTGTTTGGTTTATTGGAGGAGCTGGAGGAGGAATCCATCATCTCCTCTCCCACCACATGTTCTTTCACATTTACATCTTCCTCGTCTTCGTCCTCATCTAACTCCTCTTCCTGATGGACCATGACGGGTTTCTGCTCATCCATGATTTTCAGGAAGTCATAAAAATGGGCAGCAGGGGGCCAGCTATCCTCACCCAGCATCCCTACAGAGACAGACCAAGACAGACAGACATCTATGATTATAATATGCAACTTGATATTGGATTAAAGGAGAAATCTGTAATATATTCCCTGTAATAAACCATAAAATGAGCATGATATGTCATCAGAGATTAAGGAAACACGTTGAATTGAAATACTGGCTTCTCTGACAACAACACTGCAGCCGACGTTCTCATATTACAGCTAAACGGCACACTAAAATGTGTTTCTGAAAACATCTGAGGCGAGGAATAGGCAATGACGTAACACTCTGATTCATATAAATGGTTGTGATTGGCTGGAGGAGAACCAGGATGGATGGAAATCTGTCCAGAGTCCAATAGTCCAATGCTTTTTTTAAAAACTCCAAAGCCATTTATATTCGTGTTATTTGACAAAGTACACACTTCAAGTCAAAAGAAGAGTTTGGAAACTGCCTTGTAAGGAAAACAAGGAAGTAAAAAGTATAAGTCAAAGCCAATGTGCTTCTCTTGAGGTTGCAGGTCTCTGGTTTCTTTGCACAGAATGGATGGAATGTACTGGATGACAATCCTTCGGTTCGGATAAACAGAAACAAGTTGCGGCGAGACCAATGTCTTATCTTGGCCCACACCTATTCAAACGACAGGGTTCAAAAGGTCAAAGGTTAATGGCTTCAGACAGTGGAGGTTTCAGGCCTGGCAATCATCACCTTAATTTAAAGACCCTTGTACGTTCTTCGCACACATTGTTACTTAACTCAAAGTCTCTTGCTTGTATCTTTACATTCCTCAGACTGGAACACCACAAGCTCGATCCTGACTGGCCGTCTTTAACCTCTATACATCTTGGGAGCATATGACATTTTCCTTAATGTATGCCTCACTATAGGACATTCTCAGTTCCTTTTCTCCATGACTGTACATTTCCACATGACTGTCACATCGATTTTATCAGCTGTTTGATGGGGTTTTTTTGTACGTTTTCCACGTGAAGTCATTCACATCCCTCTAAGCTTGGAAATTTTTTAAGAGACACACTTCTCCATATTTTCTGTGTAGTAAAAACTTATGGGTTTTCCATTTTCTTCTCTTTTTGACAAAGAGAAAATCCTAATCATTCAGTATCCCTTTGAATTTAACACTCTTATGTTATTACTTTACACCTTAAAATAGGAGAAATGTAGATTACTATGCAGCTTAAACTATAATGCCACTTTAATGCCATTACACAGTGTCAGAGTGAGTCTCACTTTTTAATGTGGTGTTGAAAAATAATCTGGTTGTCATGCACTCAGCAGCAGACATTGTGCTGACAATGTGCTGACCGGAGTCATCCAGGTGTAACCGTACAGCATGTTGGAAAGTCAATACAGGTGGTCTCCTATAAAGTGCATATAAGTCGACACAGATCACTGCAGATAGATGAGTCTCATCGCTGTGAAGTACATTTAAGTAGTTTATTCATTAGCTAACCAAACAGTTAGCTTAGTTAACCAGATCCTTATTTGTAGTTACCAACTAGACAGACTCATTTCTGTGTTTTATTAAGCATTTAAAATTATTTCTGTAAAACTCAAGTTTCTTTGGAAAGCTTTAGAAGGCTGATTTCCTTGATACATGTTGATCTGTCACAGTCATGTTCCCTGCAATGGGCTGACTAACTGGAGCAGATCCAGTAGCTTTTCAGAAGAACTCGAAACTTGGCAACATTTTCTCATTATGTCCTTATAAACCACTGCACTGACTTTAATGAAAAAAACAATCTGAGAAGCTATTCTATGATCCCCTTTCTATGATTAAAACATAAATGTGGTTTAAATGTCTTGTGCTCTTCTATCATATTATCAAATATTTCTATCATGTTACATACCTTTTTAAATACTGTTGCCTTTTGTTTTCTTAACCTGACTCTCCAGCACTTCCTCATGCTTACCTGCTGGTGACTCCGCCCCATCCTCGACCCTCCGCAGCCACTGGAGGACAGAGGGGGCCATTATGGGGGTGTTGGGGGGGTACTGGTAGATTTCATCTCCAGATGGCAAATGGGTGAGGACCAGTGCAGGGAGAGGGGGCATAGAGCCCAAATATGAACCCAAGACAGACATTCCAGCTGGAGTACGGCCACTGGAACACAAACCAACAGAACAGATCTATTCGTGTAATAAACAGAATCTTAAAATAGAAATTATGAGATTATAGTCAATATAAGTTGGTGTTTTCATCTGGATACATGATGGATGGATGGAGGGAAACAAATCCAGTGTCGTATTGACTGAATATCAATAATGATTTATGTACGTACAGGTGGATCCAGCAGGCCAGATATCGCTCCATCCTCCCCCCTCCCGACTCCACCACTCCTCTCATCTCCTCCACCAGCGCCTGGTTCTGCCTCCGCCCGATCTCGTCCTCCTCCTCTCCCACAAAGAGCAGGAGAAGGGCTTTACCCAGGGAGAGGTAGGACGGCAGGTTTTCCACCGTCAGCTCAGGCTGGAGACGAAGCGGAGATAAAGAATAAAGATGTGATAAAGAGCTGCTTTCAAGTCGAATCTGTACAATACAAGCCAACAGGGAGCAGCTGCGACACAGACGGGTAATATGTGCTTGTGAGACTGACTGTTTAACATCCAAAATTTAAAAAAAGAGGAGGTTTTGCGATTGTTTATAGAAAAACAGCGCAGAGTGCAGATTCTGCCTCATACATCAGTGACTGCTGCTGTTTACTGCAGCAGCTACACCTCGCTGTTTGTTAGTGTCTGCACAAAGCATGATAGAGGCAGCAATTTTTTTTACTGAAGGAGGCTAAATAATGTGAGAATGCTGAGAATCACTGAAGGAACTGTGTGCAAATTATTGTTGCTGGGAAGGACACTTAACTTAGTTCATAGATTAGACAGAAAATGTCATACTCACACATCCCTACTTTGGAGCCTTCCTTTGATTTAGTAAGAGTGACAACACCTTCCTCCCAATATCTTTTATAAAGAATTTAAGACGATGGACCCGATATCTAAACATGATATCTTATTAGAAAGTTGTTTTTTTCTAAATTTGCACCACTAATTACACACTAGAAATAAAATCAACAACTGCCAAATGGATCATAAACAAATGACGCCTCCTTTTTAAACACGCATTCCAGTTTGAACCAGGCACTACTAAATGCTCTCACAATAGAAGCCTGACTGAACAAAACAAAAATATATTTCATACAGTCCCTAAGTCACTTTCTATATAGAAGAAATTCTGCTTTTAACTGGTTAGACTCATTAAATCTCACTGCTTTCCAGTCTTGATGAAAAAGAGGACAACAGCGCCACCTAAAGGAAGATTTTGTTCCTGTTTGGACTTCCCATCTAAAGTGCCCTGTTATACAATGAAATTAGTTTGTTTTAGACGCTCATCCCTGGCTAGTACACTTCAGCTACTTACCCTCACAGCACCAGAAAACAAATCTGCAGCCAAATTCATCAACATAATAAACACTTAAAGGGAGAGATGAGCTCTTCTTGTTGAGCAACATCTGCATTACTGACAGCCGTTTCCACATCAGTTCTTAGTATTTGTTTAAGTGAGAAAATGTAAATTCAGATGTGACGCATTACTCTGACCTTGGACGTATTGAGGAAACCACGTCTAAACTCTGTGAACCCACATATGGTGCTTGTTATCTGTGACATACTGAGAACGATTCCATCCTGGCTTCCACAAACTTCCAAGAAGTTACGTCCACACCATTTATTTATGGGTATTTCATTTCAGGAGATTTAAATAAGATAGGCTCCAGTCTGAGCTGAGAGACATTGGGATTTAGATTTTTGGCTTGATTCATTTAGTTTGAGGCAACTGCACTAAAACAGTTTCATTATTTAACTTAAAAACACCTTCGTTTAGTATTCCTGAATGCAAACGTGACAGATTGGTTTACCAGCGGGTGCAGCAGTGCAGTGTGGATGTGTGAGAGCAGCTCTTCAGCAGACGTGGACACAGACAGTGCAGACGGATGAGTGTGTGTCCTCCAGGATGGAAACACAAACACAGCAGGAAGTTCCACAGTGTGCTCCGATGCCCTGCACAGCAAACACACAACTTAAATAAATATTGAAGACATTAAAGGTCATAATGTGGCTCGTTAAATGACAGAGGAATATCTTACCCTTTACAAAATGCATTAACACATCGACCGAAGTGTTCTTTCAATACCTGACTGGATTTTAATCATCTTTGATCAGCTGCTTAGCCTTTTGAGTGAATTTTGCCCCTCAAATACAGTCAATCAATCTCATACTGCTTTTAAAGGGATAGTGAGGTTGTAGAATAAAATCAGTTAGTTAGTTTATGTTATTGTTTGTAAGTTAAATGCACCCTTTCTCCTCTTCACACTTCAAGTGATAAGTGAAATTGACTTGAAGAAATTCAAGTGAATGACTGAATTACAGCTTCACACTTCACACAGAAATAGAAGCTCAAGAGAAGCACTTAAAGGTGTCAGGAGCAACCTTGAAACCGGAAAGACGAGAGCTGTTACCATTTCTCTGCCAGCCCATCTGTCAGCAGTCCCGTCAGCACCTCTCCTCTCAATGACTTTGCTGCTTCAGTGAACAGAGACACACCTGGCAAGACAGAGACACACCAGTACTACATCATCACACGGTGTCACTGACAGTGGTCAGGTCAGTGGTTTGCACAGAGAGCAAGTCACAGATCTGATTTTCTCAATCCTGTTTCATTTCTCACAAGTACCTGTAGCAACACATCCACACAAACTCCAGCCTCTTATGTTGTTTTAACACAGGGATGCTTTTTTAGCTTGAACTCCTGTTAACACTCTAAATTTGTATTAATCCACAGATGAAAATAGTCCCCTACAAATACACTGTTTGAGTAACATTTGCTGACAGCTGGTGTCCAGCTGTTAAAGGCAATTACTGAGCCCTCTTTTAAATGAAATTCTATATCTGTAACTTGTCTTAGATAACTTGAGAACTGGAAGGACTGAGTTTTGCTCATGATTTGGTTGAGAGTAAGAAAAAATATACACTAACAGAAGCCTTGTACCTAAGGGCCATCCACTCCAAGAATGATAACTAACCAGAAATACGTTGTTTTAAAAGTCATTCTGACTCAAGTGGATGATGAAGTCCACATAACTACAACAACAGTGGCAAGGGAGATCACTGGGACAAACTTTAGAGTGATCTGATGAACGGGGTCTCGGTTTATTTGGTCCTTACTAAACTGAGGTTGACTCATACTGAAGTATGAATAAAATTTCTCCTCGAAAAACAACAACTCTTGCAACACATCCTTGTGGTTTTCTTTTTGTTTCTCCGTGCAATGTCCAGCAGTAATAGATCATCAGTATCACTTCATTCATCACTGAACATCCTCACATTGTTAGTGTTGTCGTTATCTTTCTTGGTGTGCGCAAAACTTCACAGCGTCGCTTCAGTGACACAGTATGTCTCAACGCTTTGACTTAACTCAGGCACAGTTGCCGTACCCACTGAAAAGTGAACAAAGTCCTCATTTTGATTTCTGCTGTTGAGGCGTCACCATTAATTAGAACATTTAGAAGGCAATCGATAAACATAAAGTGCACTACAGCCTCCTACCTGAGTGTGTTTGTGTATTAAACAGCCCCAGTACCCTGTCAGGCTTATAGCCTGCCAGCTCGGGGTGAGGCACCTCCTGAAGGAATGATGTCACTTCCTCCTGAGTGGACAGCAGCACAGGAGAAGCATGACGGCTCCTGATAAAAGAACAAAGAAATAAGACCACAACAGGCATGCATTATTCTCCAGGTATCTACTGTATATATATCTGACATGAATGCAATAGAAATGTTTATCTGGACATTGAGTTATAGTGTAACAGACTGATGATGAGCTTTATTTATTAACCGCTTGTTGAAGAATAAACACAAAAAATGAAGCAAAAAAGAACAGTAGATTAACGGTTGTTGACTCTTTGTTTTAGGCCTGTACTGTGTGGACGACCTGATAGGGGTTAAATGTCCAGAAATATAACTACTCCAAGAGAAAGGCTGCAGTGTTTTGGTCTCAATGGTCTCATTCCGCTCTGAGAAGATGCTCCTCAGTCAAGACACGGTGAAATAAAAGCAGTAGTACAAAAAAAGCTTTTCCTGTGGAAAATCTCTGTTATAGAAATCATGACGGCACATCAATGAGCACCGACTCCAAGATCCTTACATAAAATATATTTGTAAAAGCTCTCCAACATGGATTTATGTCACAGCTGTTTACACGCAGCCAAGCTCATGAAACATTCATGTGTTTCCTGTGTGTGTTTATTTGTCATAGTCAAGATTAATAGTGGCTTACATAAAGTTACTGTGAGGTCTCGTAGAACAAGACAAGATGCTCTCAAGTGATGCAAACACTGTTTTCTAAGTGATCTCATTTGTCCTATTTTCATCATTCTGATACAATCACGTCTGTTTGTTTTGTTGAATCTTTTCATGGAAAACACTCATTGGTTTCTCTTCTCAAGAATCATTTTATGTCCTTGATGCAGCTGGAATGATGTCCAAGACAAACATCCCTACAGGGACATTAAACTTTATTTTTTATTCCCTTGACTTTCTTTCATCACATATGGGAATTTCAGAAGCACCAGAATAAATATATTACATCTTTAAAGGCTGGGCGCTCTGATTGTTGTTTACAGTAGTTTGTTTATTCCACTGCTGCACTTGTTGGAATTGGGCCAATGAACTCTACAATGGCTTTAATGTTAAAATGTTTAATGGTAAAATATTAAATATTTAATTAAATTGCTACTCCAGCGATTTAGTATTGCACGTCCATAAACTTAGAGGATTCACAAGAGACACGTTAATAAGACAAATGATAAAAATCAAAGCAGCAGAGGGTGAGATCTGCTGACTTTTAGTCCCTAGAATGGGGCAAAAACACTGGCTCCTACATTTCCAACAATGCAGCTTGATAGCGTCTTTCATTCGGCCTCTTCCTGTCTGGTAGATGCCCTCATTTTTAAAACTCAACAACAAAGTTTGACATAATCAAGGTTATTTTCTTTCTGTCCTAAATCACAGAATATACTTATTCTCACTTGCTGTGTAGTCGTCCCCACAACAACACAACTGAACTACAAGTGTAAAATGCTTAGAAAACTTCTTACAGCATGATGAAGCGATGCAGCGCCTCGGTACCCAGCATGCCCCGGTAGTGCTGGGCCGACTCCTGGGGGCGGAGCAGCAAGACGCTAGGGAAGGTCGTGATTGGCTGGAAGGGCATCGGGAGAGAGCTGCCAGTCTGAGCCGCACAAAGGTCTGTCCACTCTCCACAGTCGACCGCACTCATCTGGACCGAAGAATCTGATGAGACAAAAATCACAACCAAGTCATTTCAAAACTCTGATTATCTATTTAGTCATCAAAACATCAAAATGACACATCATCCGTCAACCACAGTGCCCACATATGAGGAACTACTTACATTGCGTGATTAAAATAAATCACAAAGTAAAACCTCAAGATTAGAGGTGGTTTTCAAACTATAAGGCACAGATACTGTGAGAGCTGAAGGGGGGCAGGTAAATGTTCTAAAATCAACAGGAAGTTAGTTATTGTAATTTGGCTGCTGATTTGATTAGCTCACCAACACGGTCCGCAGGTGGCAAACACTTACCACCCAACTGCCACATCAAAATGTGTCCTCCTTTGTTGAGTCATAACTCAGAAAAATATAAACCCGCTGACATGATACACATATTTTTAGATTGAGTGTGACTTACACATTTGCACAAGATAAAATTATCAACAACGATCGTTGCATATACACTGAAAAAAGACTTCCCTTTAATCTCCAGAACTTGTCTGATGATCACATTTTGAATTTCCTTCAGTATCAAAATCATTTTAACAGAGACTGCTGTCAAAAACATATGATCACACATCAAACTGTTGCTCATACTGTAAGCACAGCAACTACACCTGCTTCTTTTTGTTTTTAACCGTGTAAATTGCAATTTTTTAACAATAATTCAGCACATTTTATATGTGCAATTTCACTAAGAACTATGTCTTTTTGGTATGGTTTTCACATGAGCCTTTACAGGTTTCTACCCCACCCTCACATGTGCTTTAATATTTCCTTCACGTGCTCTTTTGTGTTTCTGTGTATGTGAAACAACAAACTAAACTAATGTAACTCCACAATAGTTATCTATACACAGATGCATTGCAAATAGGAGCAGACAAAACTTAATTTGCCAAAACTTAAATCAATACAGGCTAAAAAGCTCAGGCTGTTACCCCTACACATCCTGTTTACATTCCCCAAAGTCCCCAAAACTGTAGTTGGTGAGTAACAAAATCCATTAGTATTAAAAAATATATATATTTTTGACATTACAGGCTCAGAATGTCTCATCAACATGTTATCATGACTTTAAAAACTCCTGCTATAAGGACTCTGCTCATGCTGTTTACCTGCAAGTCTCTCTGCAACTTCAATGAAGGAGCTGAGGAACGCCATGGAAACAGCATCCCCTGGTGGTGAAAACAGAGACTACAGTTAAATCCTACATCCTAATCCACATTTATTCGAGCTTTAAATTCATATTCATATGCTTGTCATCCTCAAGAGGACAGTGGGGAGAGCGAGTCTTACATCTGAGGTAGAAGAGCGCCACCGTGAGGCTGCTTTGAGCTACTGTGGCGTGGAAGTTGTCAGAGGTTAGCTGGGTAATTGAGTCCATGTCCAGCATGTCGCCTCTGTTTTCGTAGACAGATATCGCTATTTCATCGTCCAGCTTCTCGTAGTCATCTCCCACCCTGTCGTCCGCCTCCTCCTCTTCATCCTCCTCTTCATCTTCCTCCTCTTTCTCTTTACTTGTGAAGAGCTCCAACACCTCATCAAGGTCGTGTAACGTCAAATACTTCACCTCTGAACTCTCAAAGTACACACAGACACATAAAAGGTAAAGCACACATGGATAAAAATAACAAGTAAGTAATCTTGTTCTGTATGTATGTATGTGACCATCATACCTTCTCAGGCAGCCTGTAAGCAGCATTATATTCATCAGGGGTTTTCACTTTAGGACTCTGCCTGATAACACACAAACAAACATCCATGGCACAGAGATAAAAGTATAATTTCAGTGTTTTGCAGGAAAATTAAGAATACAATCTGATAAATGAAATATATAAATTACAAACTATTACAGAGGAATACACGACAATATGTTTACAGATAAAACACATGCAAAATATAATAAAACATCATAAAATTAAAAGCTGTAACAAGATACAGGAAAAATACAGCATGTGTGATGAGTTATGTGTTGTGTACCTGTGTACGAGAAAGAGCAGGGCGATTCCACGGAGCCTCCAGGCCAGAGTGGTGGCCGTGTCCCAGTCCAGGTGCTCGGTTGCAGGATGAGAAAACAGGAAGACCTGGGGGGTCTGCTGGTAGGGGAACTGAGGGGGCTGGACCGAGGAGGGGTCGTCGTAAACTTCAGACTGGCAGCGCAGAGACAAGAATGAACTAATTAATACATTATACACATGCAATCGTTTTCAGCTGTGGAGAAAACTCCAAAGTGGATCAAGTATATTTGCATCCTACTGACCACCAGTGGAGCCTCCATGAGCTGCAGGAAGGAGTAGAGGCTGAGGGTAGACAGGGGTTTCCTCATACGGGTCTGTGGGCAGCGTTCAGAGGTCATAGGCGTCCTGAACCCACTTTGAGCTCGACAGTGGAGGAACCACACTTGAGACGAGTGAGACGACTCATCAACACTGAAAGGCAAGACAGAGAGGGAAAGAGAGACAGTAAATACAACTTTTCTAGTAAAAAATACCCTGTCCTACCCCTCTGGCAGGGGTTTGGTGACACACGGAGATTTTTCCAGACTACAGAAAACACCAAGGAATCTCTAGTAAAAATGCAAAAGGGACAGTATTTAAACATATGGAGGTAAAAAGATTGAAGAACCTACCCTAAGTGCTTCAGAACTGGGCCTCCAGTTATGAGGATGAACTGGTATTTGGATCCGTACACATACGCCGTCTCCATCATCGATCTGTGATCTTAATTAATACAATCAGCAGGAACCACGCAATTAATTTGATTAGTCATTCAAGTCAGTCAATTAATCAGACAACAATCTGCATTTCCATCAGGAAGTTGCCTTCCACAATACAGTCTACGAGTCGGTTAATCAGCTGTTAAAAACATCATCCAGATAATCGCCAATCACTCATCCCACAAACAACAACTTTCACTGTCAAAATCCTCATCAAGTGCACATCCACTCTCTTCGTCTTTTCCTATTTTTTCCATACCTTGTGTTCCTAGACTGCGGACGTAACCGAGCACAATATCCTTCTTCCCTCTGGCTGCCTTCTCCATGGCCAGGAGGTCGGTGTCTGTGTGGACGTACTTGACCTCTTCACGCAGAATGGCACTGCAAGAGAAAGACAGCGAGACAAAAGCTCTGTATGCATCATTTTTGAAATGTTTTTAATATTGAGCTCTATAGCACAGGCGAATAAGACACATCAGGCTTTGGATACACACACAATGGTTTGGTCTTTCCTTAGGATTTGTTGACAGTAAGAGGGAGTCCAGCGTTGTTTACTTACAACAGGACTTCGGAGACGATGGAGTTGACATCAAACACAGTGTCCAAATCAAAACCCAGGAACTCTTTACCACCCCTGAAAGAAAGACATGAAAGTTAGAGAGAAATTAAAGACAATACAACTACATTTATGTCTGACACAACATACCTGAACAGAAACGCTGTGTGCAACACCTTTTCTTCTGTGCAGTACGTGTGAACCAGCTCTTTATTGCAGTTGACCTGAAGAGAAAGAACAAAAAAAGGTACTGAACTACCACCTCTCTCTTCAGTCACTTCCTGGTATCTGTGCCCACATCTTCAAGTTCATAAAAACTTTAAGCTTTAATGTCAACTTCTGTGACAGATCGAGCATTGTGAGGGCTATAGTTACCTTGCCAACCAACACCCCATAATCCTGCAGAGCGTCAGCAGACTTTTCCAACTCCACCAAGAAGAGCGAGATGGTTGGAGAGACTGGATACAGAGAGAAATACTGCTATCATCGATTAGTGGGTAAAAGGCTTTAAATAACGCATGAATTAAGCTGCTATCTGCTGGGCTGCACCTTGACAAGTTGCTGGATCACTGCTGACATGACAACACAAACTGATGCAGAGAGCATGAAGGACAAATTGATTTGGAACTGGAACTTTGCATGGTATGTTATTACACTATCTACTGTTGTCAGCTGGAGGCTACATCTTTCAAGAAGTACCTCCAGCCGTGCCTGCCCCCTGTTCCTGACTGAGGGGAGTCAGGGCTTCAACGCATACACACAACCTCAAACCTCATTATATGCTCAAAATACTACACAGACTCGACTATATCAAAAGAAAATAATCTATACAGATGTTTCAGATGTCTATCCTCAAAAACTACTTTAAGCCATGGTGTAGTAGATCAGGTGAGCTCAGGCATTTTGGAAGAAAACGACCACCCGATTATTATTATGTTATAGGTGCAGGAATACAACATCCTTCTAATCATATGTGTTTCATATTTTATCTGTTTTTATAGAAATTTTCTGATTTCAGCTTCTCAAATGTGAATATTTTCTGTTTTCTTTCACGCTCCACGGAAGTGCACTGAATATTTTTGGGTGTTGGACAAAACAAGACATTTGAAGACATCATCTTGGGCTTTAGAAAACCATAATCAACAAGTTTCAACATTTTATGAACCAAACAACTAATCGATTAATGGAGAAAATGATTGACAGATTAATTAATAATGTAAATAACGGATAGTTGCAGTACCAATGTAACCTGCCTCTATATTTTTTCTTCTATGGCCTGCTGCTGTCTTGCCCAGGATGGTCTTGTAAAAGGTTTTTAATCTCAGGAAGGCACTTCTTCTTGTTAAGTTAATCTTGTTAATAGTAATCTTGCCTCTTGATGTTTTTAAAAACTAATTGAAACATCTAAGACACAAATGTATGTTACTATATAGTCACAAAAAGGTAATGCAATACCATTACCTTTTAAGTAAATCAAGATGATGCCACTCTATGGCACTTACTGCCATTATAGAATATATTATTACAGATTATATTTTTGCAGTGATAACACATCCTTCTGTTTTTAACATGTTTATATTACCATGCACTGTCACTAATAAATCCTGCACACTGTATACAGACATGAATACAAGCACATACTGTACAAAATTATTCATTTTATGTAAATCAAAACAATATCTATTTCTTTTGCACTACGATTGTAATGCTACTGGAAACTGTAGAGAAAATATGTGGGGAAAAATAGCGTGGTTTACTTGTGACATGAGTGAGCAGCCTACCTTGATGCTCAAAATAGATAAACATCATCTTCCCAGAATGCAACTTCTCATAGAAGTCTGCAGCAGTGTATTCAATGAGATCTGACGTGTTGGCCTTTTCTGTGCATCCTCCTGACCTCATCCACAGCAGGAAAACAGCCAGGCACATCCACATGATGGGCAACAGACTCTGTTGGGCTCTCTGTGGGGGGAAATCATTGTAATCAGGAGATGCAAACTGATAAACAGTAGAAATCATGTTGACTGCGCATAAGTGTCGAACACACACACGATAAAAAATGTCACTTTATGGACAGAAAGGGTAAAATTATGTATACACACCACTATTATTATATGACTTACGCTAAATGTAAGTGAATATGCACACATAATAGGCTGTGAAAAAAGGAGCAAGGAGTGACAATAAAGACGCTAGCGGTGTTACCTGAGAAAGTCGAGGGGTTAAAGTTCAACTTTTGTCTTTCCAAGTGGCCTCAGTGTTACCAACCACAGTTAAAACTGTGGCGAAAAGAAATAAATACATAACGACGCTAGTTATATTAGCAGCAGCTTTTCCTGCGAGTGTAAAGTCTCGAAGAAAGTCCAAAAAATGGCGCTTTCTGCCTTACTTAGGAATGTAGGCAATGCTAGCTAGCTTATTAGCTCGGCTTGCTAAGTGCCAACTGATGGATGCTCGACCATGGAATTAACGTTATATGGCTAGCTCATGCTAAGATCCGTGCAGTTAGAAGATGCATGTCGGTTTATATCCGTAGGAGACTAAATAATAGGCCACCAACATAGCAAGTTTGAGGGGTTATTTTTCGCTAAACTCTACAGTTAAATGTAATAAATGTGTTTTAAAGGAATGACTCTTCAGCTATCGCGACAAGTTACTAAAGTTAAAACAGCACTTCCTGGACTCATTTCAAAATAAAATCCTTAACTGACGCATTTGTTGCTGAGTTTTTGAATAGCCCGTGTCACTGAGGACGATTAGTTAACTAATACTAATACTAAACTAAAACTAAAACTAGAATTTAAGTTAAATCAAATAAAAGTAAACACTAGACTTCAGGAAAATGACGGACACCAACTGAAACGATATTTTGTACTTATGAAGCTAATTCAAATAAAATAAAAAATATACAGGAAATGTCTGAATGTTTTTTAAGTCTTCGTTAATTTAGTCAAATTTGCGAACCATGAGGAGGCATTTATATTTTTATTAGACTGGGATGTGTATATGACTGTGAGCTTTCAAAAAGGTTGAACTGAACTTTTTTTTAAATATAAAAAATATAATTAAGGACGATACTGCAAGAACCCGTAGCTGATGCGAAGACAGCTGTTTCACATTTGCTCTATTTTTAATTTCCAAATGTCATGTACCACAATATGATGCAATTTTATTTTGAAGGTAAGATCACTCTTCCGCAGACGTTGGTTAGTTGCTCAGGAACTTGACGTAAACGTCTGCATGTTGTTTTGATGTCTCTTCTCTGCGAGAGACGCCCACGTGCTCCTTTGAGCCAATGAGATCAGGGAGGAGTTTTGACTTGAACAACTGGCCAATCACAAGCGTATAGAGGGCGGGAGCTTCCACAGCTGACATCATCATGAACCAATGGACTGAGGAAGCTGTGGAGGTTGGGCGGCAGGCTTGGCCAATGAAGCGGTGCACAGGGGAAGTGGGCGTGAGGGCGTCTTTCACTGTGGAGCTTTGGCTCGGAAACTGGCGAGAATCTGTGGCTCTGGAGTCAGCTGTTTCACATGAAAACGAACCTGCTGTTGAGCCAAGATGGCGGACCACGCAGCGCTTGTTTCCGTTTTAATTGAGAGCTTGGGGGCGGGTCCAAAACTGCATCACAGCTGATCTAGAGGTTTTCCCCCCTTAAGTTGTTTTTTGCAGAGAACAGCTTTGCAGAGAGGGGACCTCTCTCTTGTTTTCTTCCCCTCTTTCTTGTTATTTTGGACCCAGCGCCTTTTTAAAAGCTAAACCCCATTTTTTCTTCAGCCCAGTGTCGGATTTAACCTCAGCGCAGTTTCATTATGCCACTTCTTTTCAGAATAAACTGCTTTTTTCGCATATTTTCACCCGAATACCCTCGTCTTTTTGTCATAGGTCTGACCCAGTTTTAGTGTTTCTGCCTTCCCAGCATCCCATGTGTTAGTGCGAGCCGTCAGTGGAGATGTTTTCGGCAGGAGAGGAGGTTAATTCCCATTTGTTTACCTCACTGAAGGAGTCCCATGGAGCTGCAATCTCCCCAACACTGGAGCTCAGTCTGACCACCATCTACACCGTCCTCTATTCCTTCTTGTTTGTGTTCGTCTACCTGCAGCTCTGGCTCATTTTGCACTACGGACACAAGCGTTTCAGCTACCAGAGTGTGTTTTTGTTTCTGTGTCTGCTGTGGGCAGCGCTGAGGACGACCCTCTTCTCTTTCTACTTTAAAAATGTGGTGCAGGCCAACCAGCTGCAGCCTCTGGCCTACTGGCTGCTCTACTGCTGCCCCGTCTGCCTGCAGTTCTTCACCCTCTGCCTGCTCAACCTCTACTTCACACAGGTACGACTGCACAAATCTGTGTGTGTGTGTCTGTCTTGTCCTGTCTGTGTGCAGGAGAGGGGGGAAGAGGAGGTGTGTGAGGGGCGGTGTGCAGTGTTTGTGTGTGTGACCTGATTTCAGAAAACAGCTGAGATTGCAATTCTGTGTTCACTGTATTCATATAATGTCATATTTAACTCACAATTTCACACCCACACAAGCAAATGGTGCTTTTATTCTGTTCTACTGTATTCTACTGAGTCCTCTGGAGGACTTCTATTCATCCAGGGTCCTCAGTTCCTGGTTTCACGATCACCCAACGCCCTGTGGAGAAAAGCTCTCCAAGGATGATCACACATCCCCAGTTAAAAGTGCACCCATTTGAACAGCAATCAGTTGTCAATGTAACAAAGATTTTCAAAAACTACAGCTCCCATGAGGCCTGGGCAGTGCTTCTTTGGCATAGCCTCATCAGACACAGTATGCTGTAGAGATGTTCCAATACCGATCCTGATGCCTGAACTTTACGTATCGGCCGATACTCTTTATCAATCCGATATCACTGCATTAAAAAAGCATTATTAGTATTTTTAACATCAGTTTATTATAACCATGTATGGTTATAATAAACCATACATACAAAATATGAACACTGTTGGGAAGCATCTGTACATAGACTCGCCGATACCAGCATTTTCAACAGTATCTGAGGCAGTTGATACAAAAAACGAGTAGTGATGAATTGATGAATTGTTTCAGTGATGTCAGACATTCAAAAATGTCAAACATTTGCTGTTTCCAGCGTCTTAAATGTGAGAATTTGCTGCTTTTTTTGTGACAGTAAATGTAGAGTCTTTGGGTTTTGGACTGTTGATTGGACAAGAGGGGGGATTTGAAGACATCACTTTGTTCTTGGGAAAATTGTGATGAGCTTTTTTCACAGTTTTTTGACATTTTATAGACCATCCATTTCCAAACTTAAGAATGCCACGGCCCAGTTTAAAATCTGAAAGTCTTCTGCCTTTAATCACGACTCTGATCAACGCGCAAGACTTATAATAACAATGACAAGATATAAGATATGTTCCGGTGTTGACTGACAGGTCACCATAATTGGTGCAACACCCGTTAAACTAGGTCACATAAAATAACATGTAATTTAAATCACATGACTTTGTTTTATCAGTTCTGATTACTTTTTTAAAAATAATCATAAGTAGTGCTATATGATTAAAAACTTAAAAACATTTGAACAACACGAGAATCACTGCCATTGACTAAATGATTAACAAAAACTGCAAAAAATTAAGTGGTTACAGCTTCACAAATGTAAATTTCTTCTCTGGTTTGCAGCCAGGTTAGCTGTTTCTCCCTGTTAGCACTCTTTATGCTAAGCTGAGTTAGCATAAGCCCCCCTGGTTGTAACTTCATACTTAACAGAGGCATGAGAATGGTATCAATCCTCTTAACTAACCCTTGGTAAAAAGGCAAATTAGCATTTATATTAAAATGTTAAAGGACCAGTGTGTAGGATTTAGTGGCATCTAGCGGTGAGCCTGCAGATTGCAAACACCTCGCCTCATCCTCCCATTGTAATCCTGTAGGAGTGGGAGTGGGAAGAATGTATGGAGGCTGCAAAACCTCGCAAAAAAATGCAAAAGGACCTCTCTACAGGCAGTGTTTGATTTATCCATTGTTAGCTACTGTAGAAACATGGCAGGCTGTTGGGAGAAGTTAGCCTTCAAAACTTTCTGCCAGAAAGCCCTTCTTGTGTAGGATTTAAAATGGCAAGATTTCCATCAGAAAGCCTTTTCTAAAGGCCAACTTGTCCTGGAGGAGGATCTGTGCTCACTGTAGATATAATCAGCTCATTCTAAGACAAAAAAATCTTATTTTCAGATGATTATACACAAATGAAAACATATGTATGAATATTATATTCCATTTTTTTCCATATTTTGCCCATAAATCTTACACACCAGACCTTTTAGTATTTCTTTAGACCAGTCAAGATGCATTACTGTGGGTGACCAAGATATAACAGTCAAGACATGTCTGTTTTTCCAGCAAAGTAACTTCAAGCTCAAGTCTTTTGCTTGTAGGCTTCTGTAAAAGCCAGCGTTTCTTCTTTCAAATGGGGAAATGTGGTCACTGTGGTCACCTCTGGCCTACATGCTCCACCATAGAGTGGGTCGACTGACTGACTTGAAGCAGTTTTTTGTTTTTTTTTGTTTTTGGGGTGGCTGTCGGTTTGAAAGCTCTGCAAACTGATGGAGTCCATGTCCCGGGGTGGCAGATGTTAAGATCTCCCACTAAAAGCCTGCGTCGCATCCACTGATGTGTTTTATTCAATAAGTCGACTTAAACAAATGTTCCGGTCGGTGTGTTGTCGCAAAACCGAGTGCGAGGGACACAGTTGGTCGGTCACAGTTGTTTAACACCTGCCCACTCCAAATGTCAAAGACCTGTTTGTTTCTCTCTCTCCCTCTTTCTCTCTCTCAGAAAACACCTACACACTCTGAGACTTTCTGTTGGTAACACCATCACAGTTCACTCAGTGCTTCAAAGGAAAACACTGTATGTATCTTAATCACATGCAGGGGTGTGAGGAGAAAGGAAGCCTGTCCAACTGGCTGAGTGGAGATTAGGTAATGAAGCCAATGGTGTCATATGACTGCTGAATAAACATTGTGGCCCATTAGTTGATCTGTGGCCAGTGAAAGCACACAAACTACACTCACTCTGATTAAAATAAACATCACTTTCTTTGCTTGTTGTGATTCCAGGTGGCCACTGCGGCTTTTTTCTTTTCTTTCCACCATCACCAACAAACTGCTGTTCTTCTGTATCTGCTCAACCTGTCATTATAGGTTTAAAATATGTCAATCTATCTATGTGGGGGGAAACCATGTGACACGACTGGCCGGCTCAGTGAACAAACTTTTCCTCCTTGTGGTTTCATGTCTAGCCGGGTCAGACCTGAGTAATATATCGGATTCATATTTTCTCCCACAGTAGAAACTTCCATCCCGCTGCGGTGCCGTCGTTCCTGACTGTGACCTGTCGGGCCGACAGCGCAGGCGTTACTTACATCAAAGTTTTGGAATTGGTCCAGTAGATTGATCTATATTTCGCATGTTTACATGACAACCATAAGCTGAGAAATACACGTAACTGAACAAATGTATTCTCTTGTGTCCCACCCTGCATTATATCTTAGTGGTTTCCTTTAAAGAGTCCACAAGATAAAATCTTAGAGGCCATGTGCGAGCAAAACTGCACAGAGTGGCTGCCACAAAAGTTGCAACCACAAGATCTATGTGTGAATAAAGTAAATTAAAACCAGCAACTGTATAATGAAAATAATAAGACATGAATTAAAATGTTTAAGAGGAAAGATTAAATACGATATAATAAAATAACATAAAAAAACAGTTGACCAATAAAATTTAAAAACATGTGAGTTCAAGATGTGGAATAGGATAGAGGAGAATCAAAAACATGTTTCTTCAACAAAAAGTTACATTTCCTGAATAGTTTGACTACTTCAGGACTCCAAAAACAATAAAAAACAATTCAAGAATCATTTTGGTTGAACTGCTCATGAGTCTTAAAGCTGTGATGACGAGGGGTCACAGCTCAACGTCGCTTTATTTAACAGGAACACGAGCCATAAAGACTGAACCACTGTCTTAAATTATAATTCATTCATAAGAGTGCACTTAATTTCAGATAATTTAGGAAAAGCTCTCGCTGACTGATCATAGTTTACATTAGAGCTGGAATTAATGATTATCTTTTATCATCAACTAAACATGACTCGTTCAAAATGCTTATTGTATCTGACAAACAGCCCAAACCACAAAGATATTTTGTTTACCGCCATACATGACAAAGTAATAATGCATCAAATGTTTACATTTGTGAAGCTTGAACCGGAGCATATTTGCCATTTTCTTTGAAAAAGTAACTGAAATGATTGTTCCCTTCTCAGAATATTTGCTGAATAATCCTTTGTAGATCAACTAATGGATTTATTCACTAATGGTTTCAGCTGTAATTGACATTCTTGCCAAATAATGAAAAATGGCCTCATATGCAAGAATCATAACCTACGATTTGTCTCAAGGAACCCGAGCACAGAAAATCTGTCTTTCAGCAAAGTCGTGGCTGAGCATGATTAATAATTTCTCCAGCGTGTCAGTGTCATAACACCGTTCTCACATTAGCGCCTCGCGACTGAACAGCTCCGTTTGACGTTAAACTCGCTGACGGTCGAACATCATGCCACTGTGACACGGCCGGTCACCTGACACACACACATGCATGTGTGGAAATACTTGTGTGTGGCCCGTGTGTTTTCTGATGAGTCAGGCGTGAGTTCTCCTGACCTGTCATTTACTTCCCTCTTATTACATTTGAGCTCTTTCTTTTCTCACTGGAGAAAACGACAATCATGGTAATAATCACATAAAAACAGCGTTAATCTCACCCTGCACTGCAAAACAAAACATTGATTTATCTATATTTTCCTTAGATTTTTGAAGTATACACACACGTTGTAGATAAAGTATGTAATGTGGCAGCGTACTGTTGGCTGCTTGCTTCATTTCTAGGTTACAAATTACCTCCTACTGGCCTACATTCTCACACAAAAGGCTTAGTGTGTGAGTGGAGGTGAACGTGTGTGTTTAAACTCGACGTTGAGCAATTTTTCAAGACCTCTGTGACCCTGGCGCCTTTCACATGACATCAAAACTTGAATTATCATAAATAATCAGAGTCCGGTCAGTGATTGTGCTGTGTACGTCTGCATGTTTGCGTCTGAATAAACTTCATTTTGGTCAATATTTTTCAAAAAACTAGAAGTCGGTCAGCAGGTGAATGAACAGATAAGTGGAGGCCAGTGTCCCAGCTTATGTAAAGTGGACTTGTGTACAGTTTTGGTGTTTGTTAAGGTTGATGCTGATAACATGTTGGCAGCGGGGCAGCTGCTGGATAATTTTGTTTGGCTTGTGTTGACTGTTTACTCATTTTCATACCAACCAGGCAACACAAGTACATGATAGGAAAAGCAGATGGTTGGTTCTCTGCAGGTCTCGCTCTTCTCTTTGTCTGCTTGGTCGAAGTGGCTCGTGCTGAAAAAGTCAAATTTTTTTGGTCTGATGATGGCACCCACTGTGTGTGCGTACAAATGTCAGCAAGCCGCTGGTTCATTGTTTGGTCATTCACAAACAGCCGAGCGCTTCATTTTAAAACTGTATTTTGCACAAAGCAGTGACTGTTCCTGCTTTATCAGTCGCATAATGTAACTCTGAGTGCAGCACACATCAGCTTCTGGCTAATGTCTCCTTCTTATCTATTATTAGGATCGGGCATTATGACAAAACATAACACTGGATGATAGAGATTTTTGCTGCACTGATTTTTGGTAAATCGATCCTTCAGATGTAGCTGTCCTTTTAAAGGCTCTGGTTGTGTTATTATCCCAAAGCTCAAGGAGTAATTTGAACCGTAAACATTTTATTAACCTAAAATGTTGGTATTTAACATCCTGGGAATGAGACTCAACAATCGACTGTCTTTCTGGTGCATTTATGAGCAGCTTGTAGAATCCTTTTGATTCTACCTTTAAGATCTAACAGCATATTGATTAAAACACCTCATATACAGGAGGATAAAATACGAAGGTAAACCTCCATCATGATGGAGAAAAAATTAGATTCTGGCTTCAGTTCATGAGGCAATTTTGGGCGAATCATTTCAAATCACTGACCAGGACAGCTTCATGACATTTTTGCATCAATCTGATAAAATAACTTAATTTGTCAGGTATTTAATTCACTTGATCACCCAAAACCAGACGTTTTTATGTGGTGTTTTTCCCCTATAAAAGTTTTCTGAATTGAATTCCCTAAAAATGCACTTAAATCATGATTGACTGATTAATCTGCTGCCGCTTGTGTCGTGCACACGACCCGTTATTATTCTTTCTTGCCTTTTCTGCTCACCTGTAATTGCATATTGATATGTGCATCATTTTGTGCAGCATCCTGCGTTTTTTTTAAAATGGCATCTGCATAAATGTGCATATATAATGAGCTACGACTCCAGAGGAAATAATGTAAGCTCACCTCTCCTGCAGCTTTAATGCTTTCAAAACAACTGCTGTGTCAAATTATGCATCATTTTTTTTGCAGATGGATGCGATGTCTTTTCATCTGAACTACTATTATACTGTGACTTATTAAAATGCAAAAAACCCTGAGGACATTCACTGTATTTATATCTCAGCCAAACTGGGGGTTTGCACTGTAATCGCTTGAACATGAGCTCATTATGATGACATGTAGATTTTAGTGTTGGGCCGGATGGTTAACCCTCATACAGGCAGAGTTGTCGTCTTGTTTTTCCTGTTTTGTTTGAAGGTATGTTGCATATATTAGTGTCTGCATGTCTGCGTGTGTACTTAAATGACACACAGGAATCTCCTCAGGCTCTGTTAAGTTCACACTCCTCTCCTAAAATAACCCCCACCCCCCCCTTTCCTCTCTTTTTCCTTCTTCATATGCTTTACTTGTCACATACTCGTACATAATCCTGTAGAAACTGATGATGTGCCCTGCCAAAATGTGAAATTTAAAAAAAAATATATGTAAATGTGTTTTATGTACATTACTGTATGTGTATGCTGATGTTTTTTTTATGCTTTTCTTTGTTCAGGTGATGTTTAAGGCTAAAGCCAAGTATTCCCCAGAGCTCACCAAATACAAGTAAGTCTGTCCTCTAACTTTTTAAATTGTAAATAGCTTTGTATTTTTCGTCGCCCTCCTCCTTTCTCTCCACAACCAGACTCTTTCTTTTACTTTCTTCTTGCAAACACAGTTGGTTTTGCAGCTTTAACACTGTGAATTTTAATGAGGTGTTGTTTATGAATAAAGTCACCTGTTTTTTTTTTTGTTTTTTGGGGGGCCATGCTCTGACATTCAGTCTTTGTTTTCCTCGCTCCTTCTCTCTCCAGGGTTCCTCTGCGTTTGTTCTTCCTGTGTCTCAGTATATTTTTCCTGGTGGTGAATTTAACGTGCGCTTTGTTGGTGCAAGGAGCTCTGGAGCGCTCTGAGTCACCGAGGTAAACAACAACAACAACAACAACATACCGTTCATAGAAGATTTTCTCTCTGCACACAACAATGTCACATTCTGTCCCAACAGAACAGCTTTTTGTTTGTCTTAACTTAATTACCTTCATGTTACCAGTGATGGGGGCATCAGACATGCAGTCCTGGCCCGGGTCTTGATCAACGACAGCCTGTTTGTCCTGTGTGCCGTCTCTCTGGCCGTCTGCATCTTCAAGATCGCCAAAATGTCCTCTGCCAATGTTTACCTTGAATCCAAGGTAGGAATAACAGCATGCATGCGCAAGTTTGCTAATTTTAGACTAAGGTTGCAGCGGTATCAGTCCTGCTGCAACCTGCTGAAAAAGAACACTTACAGCTCTAAAGTGTACAGCATTTTTTGTTTGTATGAGATGTGTTTTTCTTTTAAGTTAAGGTGCTTCTGCTTGCATTAATAATATAGAATAAAAGCAGCTAGCCATGACCTAAATACGTGCAAAAATTGGCATGAATTGTCTGTAAAAATGACTCGACTCTTTCCAACAGACTCTTGAAACTCAAATCAAACTGTCAGACTAAGTAGTTGATTAGAAGTTACTCAATACTCACTAAAGCACCTGTTTCAACACTAACTCTAAACTCAAATCAAAGTATGTGTTGATTTTGTTAGCGAAAACCATTACAAAATATGTTTGTCGACAACCTTTTTTTCCGTGACATTGACGAGACAGCACTGAGATCATTAAACACTAATGAGAGACTAAAATACCCAGACTTTTAGTCGACTCAAACCTGACTAACAACAGGATGAAGGTGACTAAATATGGTAACCATAGCAATCAAGATGCATTATGGGGGTTTCTATCTTGGGATTTTTAGCACTTTTCATGCATCACTTTTGTGATTTGTGCAGTTTGCACAAAAACCACCTCTCATCTCGTTCTGCCCATCATCTCTCAGTCATTATGGTTTGTTTTCTCCCGCACATCTCACAACGATGGTGCTTGTTAACTTGGTGTAGATCATTTTGGAATGATACCCGGCACCGCTGGCAGCAGTGGTGACTCATGCTTGTTACCATAATGCAGACAATACAGATACTTAAAGTTAAATCCCTCAAAACTCAATTCCTGCCTCATAGTCTGTCATTTTGGTCGCGCGGAGGCCTCAGTCACACTGGTGAATCACATCTGTGGCCCATATCTGACATTCAATTACAGGCCAGTGGCTGACTGATACATGAGCGTGAGCCTGTAATAAGCACAGTAACTCTTCCTCCAGGGTACATCAGTGTGCCAAGCGACGGCCATTGGAGCCGTGGTGATTCTGCTCTACACGTCCAGAGCCTGTTACAACCTGGTGGTGGTGGCCCTGTCCCCGCAGGACAGACCCAGTCCCTTCAACTACGGCTGGTACAGCGTTTCTGATCAGGTACCTTATCAGTTACAGATGGGAAATAAGATTTAATGCAGCTAGAAACACAGCACCCCAGTGTGTGTGTGTGTGTGTGTGTGTGGACAATCCATCTTAGGAGATTTGGGAAAGCAATGCTTAGTGGGGTAAAGGGCTTTGTTTGGCTATAAATAACCCAATGTGTGTGTGTGTGTGTGTGTGTGTGTGTCTCTGACCTACATTAGGGTTCAGGCCTTGAGACAGACAGCCAATTTTGAAGGGTTCCATCCATGTGTGTGTGTGTGTGTGAGGCCATAATCTGACATTACAAATGATTTCTTTTAATCTGTCCGTATACCAGCTGTCAGACCAACATCTCATTATTCTGTCCCTGAACATGTGTGTCTGCGGGCGTGTGCACCAAGGTTTTACTTCTGGACGTACACATACACTTTTTTGTCATTTCTGCATCATTAAACAGTTGCTTAAAATTGTAATTATTACGTGTCCGTGCTGCATTTGACTTTGGTTCTTGTTCATTTTATTTCCTGCCACGTTAACTTTAGCTTGCGCGCCCAAACCAAGGAGATCAAGACTGAAATCAGCCTCATCATCAGTGTGTGATAATGAATAACTCGAGGGGAACATTGTTAGCACAGTTCTAGGAATACTTTGACATTTTGGGAAATGACCTTCCTGACTGAGAGTTAGATGAGACGATCAATACCGCTTTTTATGAGAGTTTTATCAATCTTGTCATCTAACTCTGAGCAAGAAAGCAAATAACCTTATTTCCCAAAATGTCAGGCTTTGTTTCAGGCCGCCATATTTATGAGACAAGTGGATCTGTGTTTCTGTGTTTCAGTCATTGATGACATAACAAGTACAGCTTAACATATTTTTATATATATAAATATAAATATACATTTATTTATTGAAGGTAGAGTAGTAGAATGATAAGACCAAGAAACTTTTGAAAATTGAAGAATATTCAAATACAATGTGTGATACTAACATTAAGATATAATCTAATGATTAGATCATATATTTATAATAATTAAATATTGCTAAACATAAAAAATTTTCCACTTCTTGCTCTTCTTTTACTGCTACGTTTCAACCATAAATCCATTTTCTTGATTTTTGTCTGTCATTAAATAGAAGAACTGGTTTCCCACTGACAGCGAATGTGATCGTGTTTGTGTTTTTCTTCTTCTGTTTGTTCTTTTGCTGCAGTTCACAGTTTTTGGCATTTAATGATGATTGAAAATATGAATACTGAATATAAAATGTGGTTTAATATTCTGTTTGTTCAGGTGTCTTGTGTGTTGAAGGTTCAGGTTATGAATATGAATATATTAAACAGCGTGTTTGTGTTACAGGCTGATGTGCAGGAGATCAGCGGTGAAGCCTACATCGTGTTCGGGATCATTTTGTTCTTCTGGGAGCTGCTGCCTACGAGCTTAGTGGTGGTTTTCTTCAGAGTCCAGAGACCAAACCAAAACCTGGTAAAAAAAAATGTTAAAAGTAGAAATGCCGGCAGTAACACAACTGACAACTTCCAGAACTGAAACTTGAACATCTCTTTACCTCTCAGGCTCCAGGAGGGATGATCAACAGCCACAGTTTCAGCTCCAGAGCTTATTTCTTTGACAACCCTCGACGGTACGACAGCGATGACGACCTGTCCAGAAGCATTAACAGTAGGACTGATCGGGCCAGGTGGGCACAGACGCACTCAGGCATAAAATACAGTCCAACAAATCCATTTAACTTAACTTTGTGTTTTAAGCTGTGCTGAAAAATCAATACCCTGACTGATTAAATGACCTCTGATTGATTTTTCATCTTTCAGTCTCCTCTCCACCACCCCCCAGCTTGGCGCGTCTAGTTGGTACGGCTCCATCCAACGCAATGGGACCCTGACAGCCGGCGTCGCGTCCGCCCAGCAGCCGCCGTCTTCCACGGCCCCCCTCCTCTTCGCCTACGGAAACATCCAGAGTCACCATCACCACCATCACAACTACTACTCGACCCCGCAGAACAACAACTACCACCACCATCACCACAGTAACTTCTACTCCACGCCACAGAATTATTACTGCGGGTCGCAAACTTATTTCTGCACCCCGCAGAATTAAGCGGGTCCAACGTTAAAAAAAAACAAAACAAAAAACTGACTAATAACTAACAATTTCCTGCGTTTTTGTCACCATTTTGCTTTCCCAGATGCATCAAAGCAGGCACTTTGCTCCGGATCAGGTTGGGCCTAAAAACTGGTTCACTGTATTATTCCAGAGAAATGTGGTGGCGTCAACAACCGGGAAGTTGTTGTGTCATTACTAACTGCTTTTTAAAGACACAAACATCTTTAAATGGCTTGAATGGACCAGCATGAAAGCAAGCGCAGGCCATGGGCGAGAGTTTTAGCGCCACCGTGGCTAATACACATAAAACTACAAAGACCAACCTTTTTCTTTTAACTGTTTTGGTCAGAATAATTGTCATTTCTAAGACTGGAATCACCAGGGACCAGATAATCATCGTTCTCGTCATCCCTTCCCCCTCTTCCTTGTAAATTTCATCCAGTCGTGGAACATACTGGTCAGACAGGAGCCATTAAGCTAACGTGGCTAATGGTGAAGCTACAATGGTCTGTCAGTCAACAGTTCTGGACACAAAGACCTTATGGTCACTAGGCATTTGTCTAAATGGGTTGCGTGACTGTTTTCAATGGGCACACATACGATACAATCGTTTTAATTAGCATAAAAAGGGTAACTTAGGCTGAAAAAGAACAGTGAGCGATCCAGCCTGCTGGCTTGATCCTCAATCCTCAACAAGGCTTTTCTGACTATGAAAACCAAATGACATGCATCTATAAAGGGCATTTCATGGTGTTTCTCACCTTTTAGGTCTGATTACATTACATATGACAGGAATTAGCTGTTGCTAATTTGCCATCGGCTGTTGTAGCAGTGAGAGCTAGCTTGTAGCCAACGCTAACAGTGAGCTTCAACTCGTAATCTGTTTAACCGAGAAAACTCTCACAGACGGAGCAAAACCTAAATATAAAAAAGCTAATCAAGCTCCATCACAGACTTGGTTAAATTGTTTTGTTTTTTTTTCAAACAGTGATTGTTAAGTTTATTGGTGCCACTAAAAAAAAAAGAAAGCTAGCTTAAGACTTTAGCCTGGCTACTCAGCCCTACTTTACTGGATTCTTGTTTAGTTACGTGTAAAATAAGCTTTTTAAAAATTCCATAACTGACTGTAATCAAAATACTGGTCAATTTATCTCAGTGTTCACAAATATCATCCATGTAAACAGCTTACAGCCGCAAAATTAATGTGAAATTTATGTAGCTGCCAAATGGGTGTTACTGTCACTCTGAATAGCACAAGCTTGGTCAATACGTAAACGTGTGAAAATGTTAACATCAAACCAATGCATTTATAAAGACAATTGACCCTTCCTACATCCCGCCCCTTTTGGAACCTCGCTCTGCTTTTTCCTGTTTCCTGTTTCCTGTTCTTAGATACGCTATGTGACAGGCTCGTCCGTGTTGAAAAGAAACCACATTTTGAAGACGGTGAAAAGAAAAAAACTACTTTAATCTACAGCAATCATTGGCAAGCTATAGCTAGTGTTTTGCTGAGTAGCAAAATGCTAGGTAACAACCTATGTAATCTATAGCTAACTGCTTGCATCTGTTAGTTAATATTAGCAAAGTGCAGATTGGCTAGCTAACTAGTCAGCCAATCTACATCAAAAGTTAGCTCGTTAGTTAGCTTGTGTTTCATGCCACTGTTACAGGTTCCCCGAGTGCATCTTTTAACCATCTACAAAACGTGTTTAATTTATTTTCAACATAAACTAGCCTAGCACGTAGCATATCTAAGTACAGGAAACAGGACAGGGGGAAGTTGACTGAGGTTCTGCAGGGTATCAAGCTTGCAAGGAAGGTCAATTACTGGTGGAGGAACAGTTTCAATAGAAGACTTTCAGTCTCAGACTCAGGCTTTAACTAAATCTGCTCAGTTACGAGAACATGCCACTGCTGAAAAGAAAAAGCAGCCAAATCCACTGTATGCTAACCCACAATTATACAGGGGAAACTTTGAGAAAACCTTAGACAGGAGTGTTAAACACTGTCAAACTGTTGAATGTTTTGGTCATGAGCATCATTTGGACAATATATAACAGGTCAAAGTAACAATATGTAATCTACATTCAGCATTGGAGTAGAAATAAGCTCCAGGATTGTTCATTAACAGGGTGTCAGTGTCTCCGAAACACAATTTTGACCAAAAAAAACATGTAATCTGATCCTTTGTGAGCTGTGAGGCAACAATTTGCACTTAGAAGACGAAGACATTCACCTTCAGAAGAAAGGCTCGTAGGAATGTACGATTTCATCTCCTACTTGTTTTGTGTATTTTCTTCAACAATCGTCTGTATTCTATATTTTACTATTTATCCTTTGAGAAAGGAAATATCAATGTGCCATCACATTTTGTCATATCTAATCGTTTTCATTCCTTATGGAGAATATTTTTGCACAGGAAGTGTTTGGATGATGTATGTTTTCGATTGTTTGTGTGTCTCCGAGATAATCGATTTCTAATCCATATGTGTGAAGTGACGTTTTGAGTCCGTATGTGCGTGTGTGTGATCTTAGATTTTTGTGTTTGAAGTTTGCTTTTATACATTTCTTTTTTACATTGTTTTTATTGTTTAACAGATTTTATAGTTTATTTTTGTCACTGTCCCTCTCTCCCATCGTTGTTCATAATGTCACTAAATTTCTAAATCTCATGGCAGACTGCAGCTGGTGAGCAATACTTCAACTTTGATGGAACATTTTCATGTAGAACCCCGTTCTCAGACCAAAATCAAAAGTTTGTCAGGACTGAATGGGGGGGAAAAAACGCTACTTTAACAGCTGTCATGAAACTCGATCTGTAAATGACCATTTAAACATCATACGAGAAAACAAAAAGCATCACTTGTGTCAGCGTGTTTCACAGGACACTTTGAAATACAATCATGGAGATGAAGCCGTCAGCGTTGGGTCCACTGTTCACCTACTTGAGAAAAACAAACATCTTGCAGTGCATGCTTCTGCACCAGAGTGCAGGATCTCAGTGTCATATCTTCTTTCTGAGGTGATATTATTTGTGTAAAAATGTTATCTGCTACGAAAAAAAGGCAGTGGTAATTGTTTTATGAATTGTTTTATGTTATGGTTTGTTTTATCCGTGGCCATACTGAATGTAACCTATTGTGCGACAGATCACTAACGATGTATGCAACAAAAAGCACTACCATGTTTAAATAAAGGCCTACTGCACTGTTTTTAAGACAGCTAGAGTTTGTCGACTGATCGCCTGAGAGGTCAGAAAAACATTTTCTCGTGTTAAATTAAAATTCACACACACACACAGATCAAAACAAGGCAAAAAAAAAACAGACTTGAGCCTTGATAGAGTGCAAAAGTGCAAACATTTCAGCGCATGATGCACTGGTTCGATTAAACACACATGAAGCCATTACAAACACATCAGAACAATATAATTTCATAGCACTGACACATTCTGGTGCACGTACTGAAGTGTTGGGCCACTTTAAAGTCTGCATTGTCACATTTCCTCCACTGGAGGGGCAACCTAGAGCGCACAACATCACAGGAAGGGCACCCTGGAGGACACTTCATAATGTTTTCTCCACTAGAAAGGACAGAAATGGACATGATTTAAGAGCATACAGTATGTTTAAGGTGTGCTGGATTATCTGCACATCATCATATGTGTATTATTAAGATGAAATCAATATTTGATTTTGTCGTCAATATATTGCAACACCCCTGGTGTGTGTATGAGAATGTGTCGGTGCTGTAGAAGTATTTTGTCCTGATGTGTTTGTAAAGACTTGACCTGCCGGCAGCTGGCCGCTGTGTTTAATCAAGTCTGAAGATTATTGACTCGATGCACCTGTGGAGTCACTTTAATATGAGGTGACTCAGCATGCAGGCTTTATTTTACACTGAGGAAAGTCCAGCATTGACTGAAATATTTGCACTTTTGCACTCTACGTACATATTTCACTGTCAGTGATGAATTTAACTGAAATGTTTACAATCAAAACTCAAGTCTGAGTCTATTTTGTTGTTGTTTCCCTCTGACTCTCACACCAGGAAAGAAGACAAAATACAGTTTTTAAGGCAGAGCTCAACCCGTATGAATCACTCATGTTAAATTAGCCATAAATATTCATCTTTAAAAGTCTTAAAGGAGACATTGCACAAAAGACAGTCCACTGTTCTTCCACAACCCAGACTGATGTACAGTGTCAAAGTGTGAAGTCCTGCAGCTGGTCATGTGGCTAACAAGTTTATGAGGAACATCTGAATCAATCAAGATCAAGCAGCTGGCCGGCCCACTGCAGAACATGTTCTGTAGCTGTTCTCCGACATGTAAACATTTATGACGTATCTAGTGAAATCAGAACACCAGAAAATATATCTAGACTAGATGTGCAGGTACACCAGAGTCCAAGTTGTTGATTGGTGCTGCCACACTAACAGCTCTGCATGCCTGTGTGAAAGATGGATTTCCATAAACAAAATGATTCTGTGCTTTTTCCATCAAAAAAAAACAACTCAAAACATTTGCAGTGATTGATCTTTTATTTTTCAAACAAAACAACATCCGATCGATCATTTGATACAGCATGAAAGACAACTGAAAGGTCATATGTGACAGCAAATAGTGTTGTCCATAATGATCCAATGATACTTTTTCTTAACAATGTGCAAATTCAACAATCTGGATCCTGACAATCACTGAAGAAAAACAAGACATCTGCTTTAGAAAATAGAGTTAATCGTGACAAATATTGTTGTTTTATTTTGTAACCAAAGAAACTTCCATCTCCTGCTGTATAAAACCTTTGGAGTTTCCTCTTCTAAAACTGCACGAGCTGAAACGTTTCAGGTCCACAGTTGATGATTTTTCAAAACATCGTTTATGGAAAAGTATTGAACATCAGCTCTGCTTTTTAAAAGACGATTGGTTCAATGACAGACTTTAAAAAATGGCAGCCAGATTGAAAAACACACAAGTATAAAGGGTCCAGTGTTTCCAAAATGTGCAAGATACTTACAATGAACTTGTTCTTGTTGACACATGTATTTTACTTGGTTTCCCTCTACTGAGGTCAAAGGTCGCTGCTTTTGTGTTCTTCCAAAGGATACCTGGTGGTGGATACTTGCTGAAGTTCTTCTGCTCAGCACCATCCTGCTGCTGATGAATCAAACACACCTCTGAAGACGTTCAAATGAACTTGAGATCCTACAAAAATACTGCGTGTTATGAGTTACACAGAAACAAAAAAACACAAAAACCTCATTATTAAAAATATTTAAGGCATCTCGGTCGTTAGGCGTCAGTGTCAACACACACACACAGAACATAAATGAGCCGTCACAAACATACTGTACACAAATCATAACACACAAACATGTAAATTCATGAACACATCTGTGCAAATACATGAATTTGCAGTTATTTGCACAAAACAAACGTATTCTTGCTTATTAAAGGAAGTCATCTGATTGCATGAAGAACCAGTGTAAACAGAGCAGTTCTGTAAACATTCTGGACTGAGATTCACTACTGAAGCGTTTTTAGACAATTAAAGGGATAGTTTGGATTATTTCGTGTGGCGCTGTATGAGGTACTTAGCGATAGTCAGTGTACAGGGTCAACAGCAATACAAAGGTCCACTTAAAATTAAAACGATGTCAGTTTAAGGGTACGCTGTATTTAGAATATTTTCACTGCTTTACCTGGCTGTCAGTCAGCTTTTTCTTATGGGAAACCACTTTTATCTGAGCCAAATATCACCGACTCCAAACCAACCAAACTCCAGAGGCAAAATCAGTCATTTTACCTGTCAGAACACGGGAGTTGTCGGTCTATCGCTGCGTCGATTTGTTAGTCTGCTTGTGTTACTGTGCCACTTCAGTGTTTTAAAAGGATTATTCAGGTTCACCAAAGTCACACAATAACACAAACAGACTAACAGATCAATGCAGTGGTAAACCATCAACGCCCCTGTTCTGCAACGTAAAATTACTGAGTTCTCCTGTCTGGAGATAACAATATTTGGTTTATATGATGGCAGTAATGGCAGAAAAATCTGTCTGACTGCAAAGTAAAGTGATAAAAATATGATACTGTACCTCATACAACCCTATATCAAATAACCCAACCAATACCTTTAAGTTTTAATTAAATAAACATCTTTTGTAATCAGGTCTTATTTGTGCTGTTCGCAAACCTGCCTGGTGGAAAAACACGAGGCAAAACACTTCAAAAATATTTTTCCTTTTGAGAATTTTGCAATGACATTACCAAGACGTAATCATTTTCCATCATGACATTAAATCACAACTTTTCCACCGTTTTCTGCAGCCTTTCAAGTCCCAAAATGTACAGTTTGAAAAAAACCCAGGTTGAACGACGGTCACCGTCTCTTTCCAAGCAGAAATCAGCATTTGAAATCATATCTTATTTGGCTGATCAGAGGGGAACACAGCAGTTACTTTAACTGGAAAAAACTCTTAAAGTGTTAAAAGTTTTTCCTGCTGATTTCCTGATGTAGAAATCAGTCCTGGTCCCTCCAACAATGTCTCACTCATCACTACTCATGTTAGAGTGATGATTTTAAAAGCTCTAACATCTTAATTTCAAGTGTTTCTTAAATTCTTCCCTTCGACCCGACAGAAACAGGGTCATGTTGGACGAAAAAACTTTCAGAGTTCATCGTCCTCGCTACTGTCCCAGGACGAGACGTTTGTGGATCTCCGAGGGAGAAGTTTTTGCTTCTGTCAGGATTCCTCTCCCGCTTCCTGGTTGATCACGTGGTGGTATCCCCGGCTGCTGATTGGCTCCTTGTGCCAACAAACAACGCCGAGGAGGAGGGCGACGAGGAGGAGGAGCAGACAGCCGGACACGGCCAGACTGATGATCACCTCTGAAGATGGAGAGACCACAAAAAAAAAAGGATCATTAGTTACAGAATCGTTCATGTTTTTCTTTTTGTGAGTAAAGTTCTCAGCGTGTGTGAAAAGTTCACCTGTATCTCTCCCGTCTGAAGGCAGCTGACACTCTTTGTCTCGGTCCTCTGCGATGGAGGGCTTTGTAATTTCCACAAACTCCTTCAGGGGGCAGTCAAGGGCACAGCCGGGTAACTGCAGAGGGTACGGCTCCACTGTGCTGTCATTCCGGTAAAACATGGACACTGAAGCAGAGCTGGATGGACAGACAGAGACAGAGGGGTTTATGATTGTCTAATGTCACATTTAAAGATGTTTAATGTTCATTATCAGCAGTTTGTCTTTGTATTTTTCACTCAGTTGAACCTGGTTCTGAATTTCAAAGTAAAAGTCTCACCAATTTAGTTCACTCAGCTTAATTTTTCCTTTCTTTCTGTTATCTGCTCCTAAATATCACACGGAGTCTGTGTGTTGTTTGTTTAGTATCTACAGTACACTGTGCATGTGTGTGTGTGTTTGTTTTACCCATTGCTATCCGTGTACAGCTCAAATATTTGACAAGAGGCATATGGCGGCTGTCTTCCATTGAACACATCCAAGCTGGCTTGAAGGGCCGACAGGGTGGTGTCATGCTGTGGATCAGACAAACAGGCACATTATAGAAAAGAAGATAGATACAAGGAGATATAGGTGAAATGTGCTTAAAGTTAATTCAAAAAGTAATTCTTGTAGTGTTAGTACTGTTAACAAGCTCACCGCTGACAGCATCATCAGTCTCAGCCTCTGTTTCTGGTCGGAGACGGCCATCTTGGAAAGATTCTTCACTATTTCACCCAACAGCATACCTAAAAAACAGTTAAGACAGCAGTTCCTTATTTTCCTATTTAATCCCGCATTTAAAGGACAACTCTAGTTATAGTCACAATTCGCACGAAAAGAGTGAAACTAACAATGAATGAATCCATCTGTGAAACATTGTATGCATGTCCCAAAACACGTTTGTGTGTAATGTTGAGGTTATATGGCCGAGTCCCTGCAGTAAAGCAGTTGAATTTCACTGAACTGCACACACGTACCTCCCTGCAGCCGACTCTTTTCCTGTCGTTTGTAGACCCCGAACATGACCTGTGAAAATTGGACATCAGTGTTACATTTCATCTCAATACTCTTATACAGTAAACTGCATGTAAACACCAAAACTCCTCAATGAGACCACAGATGTTGCTGCTGCTTTTACCTGAAAACTAAAATCTTTGATCACGCGGAGCTTCTCCATAACCTCACGAGTCACCCAGTCAGGAGCTGTCAGGTTGTGACGGGACTGAAATCGCACAGAGACACACACACACAGTGAGAATTATTTCAAAAAAGAAGAAAAAGAGGTGTTTGGTTTGTCCCTTTTGGGCGACTGTAAAAAACACTGCGGTGCAACACGGC
>JAJHUR010137521.1:13208-34813 GCA_027495735.1 Lutjanus campechanus | reverse complement strand
GCTTGTGTCTGTCTCTCTCTCTCTCTCTCTCTCTCTCTCTCTCTCTCTCTCTCTCTCTCTCTCTCACACACACACACACACACACACACACACACACACACACACACACACATTCAGAGGCCATTATAAGAAGTCAGAGGCCTCCCAGCCCATTACTGGGGCCCCTGGGGGCCCCTCTTTCATCACCAATAATATAAACAGTCTTCACTCCAGCTGGGACACACACACACTCCCCCAAAAACACACAATAAATCACACACAAACACAAGTGGAGGAGAGAGAAAGTGAGAGGCGGGACAAAGAATTAGTTTTACGCTGTACACTGTAAAAAAAAAAAAGAAAAAAAAGAAAAAAAAAGAGTTGAGAAAACTCATAAATTCAAGGCACCTTCCTTCACTAGATTTTTGAGTTTTGAATCAAACTCAAACTCTTCAGTTTTGAAATAAACTAAACAAAATATTGTAGACTTAAAATGTTTGGCTGAAATATTTTACTTTTCCTCTTTAGATAGACTTGAATCTCTGCGTTTTAGAACCCCCCCAAAAATCTATCTATTTTTATAAATATATAATAAAATAAATTAAAATATTACATTTTATTAAATCCATTATTTACTTTCACTTCAATTTCTTTATTCAACAATTTTTGAAATACAGATTTTTTTGTGTGTGTCTGTCTAAAACTCAAAGATTCAGGTTTATCTAAAGAAGAAGTAAATTATCTCAACAAAACATCACTTACTTAAGTGTACACCTCATCAACTTAAAAAAAATGTGCTTTAGTTTTACTTATTCAAGTTAAACTTAGAAACATACTGAGTGCTTATTTTCAGAACAACTTCAAAACTTATAAACATGGGTTTTGGGTAGAGATATTAAGTCTTCTGACTGTGTACTGTGCATAGTTACATCAACTCATTAATTTTTAAGTTTTTTTAAGACGCATGATTTACATATTAGTAGACTTCTGATTCTCCTGAGACCTTTCTTTTTTATAGTTTGAAAAAACGGGTGATGAACGCTTGCTGTATGTCTCAAATACATTTTGAGATAAGAAATAAAAAATGAGTGTAATATTTGTTATGCTTGTGACTGAGAAGTTTTTGATTCATCTTATAAGCTTATTGAGCATGCTTTTTCAGTCACAACTGAATTAATATGAAGTTTATTTCACTTCTTTAAGTTAAAACAAATAGTACATTCTGAGAACTTAGGCCCTCCTAAGACCCTTCTTTTTGTACACTTTTTACACACTGAGAATATGTAAAATGAAACAAAATTTGTCTGTAAAAATTTGTTAAAATTCAGTCAACTTAAAATTGTAGGGCAGCTCAGGCACTAACTTTTTAAAATATGAAATAGTTTGTTTTTACAGTGCAGGTAACAATCATATTGATTTTTCTATGTTATTAATATGCACATCCTCAAGGGTCAAACAGCAAAAGATAATCTCTTTTTGTTGGAGTTTATTGTTCCAACCTGAGTTAATATGAAAGCCTATAAAGAGCAATATTCAGAGCCAGACCATCTGTTCACTCATCTTTTGATGTGAAATTCTCATTACATGGCTCAGCTGCAAAACAACTAACTTCAGCCGCCTCAGTGCATCATTCTTTGTAATTAAGTCCTCCTGACAGACAAAAGACAAAGCGTGCACATAGCCCCCACTGCCATAATCCCCAGCATCCTTTGCATGTGTCAAATGACAGAAGCTTCAGATAAGGTGTGAAGTCGCCTGGCCTTTCAACAACTGTGACTCTGGGGGGAATGGAGAGCTGCAGACAGCACCGTCGCTAGCAGCAGCTATGTTAGCAGGTATGGCAGTTTTGTGATATGTGCAGCTGATGAAAGCTCCGGCGCTGTACAGGTGGAGCTTCAAGCTGGCTAGCAGGGTCCTTTGGGATCTGCTGCGACAGGCTTTGATGCTGCCGACAGAGATGTTCATTTCAGTTCTGCTGCTTAAAGCAGAGGGGCAGGGGCATGTTCACATTCGGCTTGTTTATCTGGGCATATACTCTACATCCACCTGTGGACACAGCACATTAGTCTTAATTGCAAGTATTGACTGAAGAGGTTTGTCCTCTCATAAAGCTTATTTGGCTCCGCAGTGCTGCTCATGACTATCTATAGAGCTAAATAAACACTGACAAATCTGCTATGAATATATGCAGTGTGCCTATGAATACATCTACTGTACAGTACGGTGTGTATCTTTGTGTGTGAACGCTTCAAGAAACATGGAAAAACAAATTGATATGCAGCTTTCTGTCAATCGATCTAAAGAGCATGAAATCCCTTAGGGACCAAGAATGTTTATTCCACCTACTGTATTGTTAGCATGGACTGATGCTTGTGTTCTTGCTAGCATGGGTTTCATAAATGCAGTACAGGAGTTGGCTGACTATATACAATCTTCTATCCATATAATAATCATTTACTTTTGTAGTGCTGGATAAAAAAAATATGCGCTTCTTTTAAAGATAAAGTCGATCAAATAGCTATAATCTGCTTGTTGCTATGGATTTTGGCTGGGGCTGAACGATCGCTTTTATACAAAAAAATGTGATTTGAAAGAGAGCAATTTTCCAGACGCAAGAGCTGTGATTTTACTTACATAATCAACAGTGTTCTAACAAGCTGTAAGAGGTGAAAGGTTTTGGTTTTTTTTGCCAGCTACAAAGACAACTGTCACTAGCAAATTCACCCAGCTGTCGCTAATTAACGTTGATTGTGTGAGTTGGCCAAAAAACAAAAAAGAAACTCTCAGCTGTCGTCTGGTTAACATGCACTCTGAATGCTGTCGTCTTACTTTGATGTTTGAAAAACAGAGAGTGGGATGAGTCTCTTTGCTGTTCAAAAACATCAACAGAGTGGTGGCCTTCACGTCACTTTGTCAGTTTCAGACAGGTAGCTAGCAGGTAGCTTGGAGGTTTGTTGATTGTAAGTGGCAGATAGCTGGCAGACATAGCTGTCAAAATCTCCCGTTAAACCTTTGAGCAAATCATGTCACCATTTTAAGCTACCTTAAAAGTCCTGAACCAAGGACTCCAGGATTCAGGTGTGAAGCAGCTTGTTCTCTAAGTTTGTCAAGCCAACATTAATGTTAGCTTAAACTGCTACATGCTAGTCCAAAAGCAGCAGTTTGTTACCGTTAGTACACTATCTATCTTTGACCAAAAACACCACTTTTGAAAGTCATAATTATATTTAAATATTATTAGTGATGTCACAATGATGTTGTTGGTGTTAAAGAAGGACTACAAGGTATTTCAGCTTAGATTTCCAGTCTCGACCTCTGGGTAGCCAGAGGAGTGTGTTTGAGTATATTTGTCACCTAACACTTTGACCAACAAAGTCATGGCTATAGGCTAGGGTGGTGAAAACATGGCAACCTGGGCATGGGAGCCACAAGCTCACCCACAATGCATCGTGGTACTTGTTGGCACTACTGCACAGTCCTGTGAGTGGACATGAAAAGTGCTAAAATTTCCCTTAACTGTAACAGCTTAATGAATGTGTACTAAATTAGTCATTTTCCATAGAACACTATAGTTTTCTTAGAAGTTGAGTTTTCTCTGACTGGTTTGAACCCTGGAAGGATCCCAAAAACAAGCACGTGCATTATTTTACATCATTTTATCTTACTCTGTTTATGTTTAACAACAAGATAAATGTGTGTTTATGATTTTTGCAAACATGGCAGAACTGGAGTGAAATTCTTTGTAAGTAATCACAACTTAAGTCATAAATCCCAATTTTTTTCCACAGAATTTTCAGCCCTAGTTTTGGTTTAATTCAAATATGTCTTTAAAGGACCAGTGTGTTGGATTTGGTGGCATCCAGTGGTGAGTTTGCAGACTGCAACCACCTGAAAACCATGTGCCTCACCCTCCCCTTCCAAAAATGTAGGAGAACCTATGATGGCTGAGAAAGGTGAAAACATTGATTGGCCACCTCTAGAGCCAGTGTTTCATTTGTCCGTTCTGGGCTACTGTAGAAACATGGCGGTGCAACATGGTGGCCTGCGTGGAAGAGGACCCACGCCCTCTTTAAATGGAAATACAATTCATATTTTTATGTGATTATACAATAATAAAAACCTATTTATAAATATTATATTCAATTTCTACCATATTCTGTCAATACTGTAGATCATGATAAATCTTGCACACTGGACCTTTAAATGGTTAAATTTGTCAACTTTTATCTGATGTCATGTGGGTAGCATTTCTTTTTGGATTATTAAATAAAAGTTGGAAATGAAAAGCATACCTGTGCATGTGTGTGTTTGTGTCTTGCAGCACACAGGCACACAGATACACACAGACAGCAGACATGTAGCTGAAGTGATTGAGAAAGACACTCATGCTGGAACGGTTGGGGAATAGATTGAGGGTGATGAAAGGGACAGTAGAGAGAGGCAGAGGAGAGCGCAGAGAGAAGCAGAGTCTTCAGTGAGTTTGGGAAAGATTTTGGTCTATTTGATAATGAATGATAGAATGATATCAAAGAATTATTATTGCTTCAGACAGGGAGACAGCTGCACTGTGTGACCATTACGAGACACTGCAGAGTGATAAAAGTGTCTTTTATCTTAAAGCAGAAGAAGGGAAGACAGAACAGAGAAGAGAGGAGTGCGAGTGAGATGGTGAGGGACAGAGAGACCGGCCAAGAGATCTGATGAGGAGGCCCGAAGAGATGGAGAGGTGATTAAGACCCGACAGCTACTGAGGGAAGAGGGAGAGATGAGAGGGAGGCAGCGGGTGAGAGAAAAGAAAAATGTCTCATCTTCTGTCTCTCAAATTGCTCCATCCTTACCTTCTTCCCTCTCCAGCTAACTTTTTCTCCTCTCTGCTAATCTCTCATCTTCTTATTTAAATATAAATAAATGAAAGATCTTCACCCTCAAATATTCAAATGTTTATCCGGGCTTCAAATGATATTTTCAAATGTAGACATATCTGGAATCCCTTTAATCAATTAATTTTTCATGTGTTCTTGTGTTTTTGTGCCAGTTGCAGAGTGTAATATTGTTCTTTGTAGAACCCTCAGAAGACAAGAGGGTTATAGGAGAAAACCCGTAATGTAAAAGGGCTCTTCTCAGTAGAACCCCCTGGGTGTCTGCTAGATGAAACCCTTGGACTATAAAAGCAAAAGGGTTCTCAAAAGAACCCCCTGGGTGGGTTCTAGATGAAACCCTTGTAATACAAAATAGTTCTTGGTAGAACCCCCTGGGTAGGTTCAAGATGACAACCTTATGATAAAAAAGTTTTCTCCGTAGGTTTAAATGAAACCCTTGTGATATAAAAGTGTTCTTCTCGGTAGAACCCCATGGGTGTGTTCTACATGAAACCCTTGAAACCCTTGAGTTCTCAGTAGAGCCCCCTGGGTGGGTCCGACCCTATGATATAAAAGCGTTCTCCATAGGTTTAGATAAAACCCTTGGAATATAACAGTGTTTTTGGTAGAACCTCCCCCCTTGTTGGCACCCTTAGGAGGTGGAAAGGTTCTGGATAGAGCCCCCCAGAGAGGTTTCTGGGTGGAACCATTACACCATAAAAGTGTTCTTTGTAGAATCTCTCATTGGGGGTTCTAGGTGGAACCTTTCACAGATTCTCGGTAAAACCATTTATGTTGGATTCTAGGTAGAACCCTCTGAAAGGATTCCAGATTAAACTTCTATAAGAGTTCTACCAGGAACCAAAAAGGGTTCTTTTATGGGGACTAGAACCACTATATGGTTCTAATTAGCACCTTTATTTCTAAGAGTGCACCTCTTTCTTCTTTCCTATTGTCCTCTTCACCCCCTGCTCTCGTCTCCTCTCCTACATATTTAATATGCATTCATCTGTTACCAGATCGGATGTGTCATAGAACAACAAATTACCTCATCTGCCTCCTCCCTCTTCTCCTTCCATTGCTCCATCTCATTCCTCCATTACTGCACTACCTTCTCCACCTTCTCTTCCCTTCATGCAGCATTTCCTTCTCCAGCAGCCTGTTATCTCTCCCTCCTCCTCCTCCTCTCTTCTTCAATCTCATCCTCCCCTCCCTCGTTCCCTCGGCGCTTTGGCTGAGAGTTTTCGCTTGGTTCTGTGACCTTTAAAAAACTGCTGATCAAATTCTGCTGCTCATCCCATTATAGACGACAGAGAGGGAGGGGAAGGGGGAGGGCTGGAGGGAGGGAGATGAGGTCAGACGGGGGTAGGTTGAGATTGAGAGTGAGAAGAAGAGAAGCTGGAGAAAGAAAGAGATGGTGGTGGTATGGAGAGAAACAGGCAGAGGAAGTGAGAAAATGTCCAACAAACACTTTATGAGTCAGACAGGGAGCATCACGACTGAGTAGCAACAAATCAGAGGCACATCGAGGTAAATATACGCCGTTTTTTTTCTCTCCTCAGCTTTCATTCTGAAACCATAATTTTTATTTCTGCCTCTGTATTCATCGTAAACTTTATTCTCCTAATAAAACTCTGAAGCAATAGTGGTTTACTGTTAACTTAATTAAGGCCGCCTGCCTGCGCCGTATCCCACTGTGTACGGCAAAAAGCAATCTCCTATCGATTCGGTTCACACAACGATCAATTCATCTCCATTGGAGGCTATTAGGGACCATTTGTGGCTACTTAGGGCTCAGAGAGAGGGGAAAGACGGCAGGGAAGATGGGGAGAGCAAAGTGAGAGGGGAAGAGATAAAAGGATGTAGAGGAAAGAGAAGGGAAGAGAGAGCAAAGGAGTGGGAGCGTGAGGAAAAGAAAGGGCGGAGATGGAAATAGACAACGATGATCATAGGTGAAAATCTCTCCATTAGATATCCAATTTCCCCTCTCAGGCCCACTCATTGTCATCACTACTATTCAGTCATATCTGTAATAGCTGAAATGTCTGCTCCGTAGTCACTCAGCTATAGATAGACTGCATGAAACTCCAACTGAGAGTCCCACTTAAATTAACATTACAGGATGACCATTAGACTGGTATACTTAAAGCTGTGGTCATAAACCTTATCACAGCGCTTCCATGGGAACAGGCAGTGGTAACATACCTGTGACTCATACAGCTGGTGTCTTTACTTTGCAGAACTTTCCAGAGAGTTGTGTTAAGCTCCATCTGAGCCCTGGGGTGCACCTTTCACTTTTTTCCAATCTTATGGGCTTTCAAGGCTGGTGAAGACGATTATCAAAACACTTCGGGAGATGCGGCTTAAATTTTTCTTCTGTGCTAGCATTTCATCATGTGGCTCTGCAACTACCTCTACCTCTCCAGCCACTTTTACTCTCTCTCAGAGGCTTTAGTGGGCTCAGTTTTATAGCTAGAGCTAGCCGGTATCATATGAAACTAAAAAACCTAAGGAATCCATTGGTACCAAGCATTTCATGCTCACTTGTCTGTGAGATGGCTAAATTATGTTCCAAAGACAGGCTAAATTTTGGCAATTGAACAACTCACATGGCAACTCCCTTGACATCTCACCTCAAGATATCTCATGAAAATGGGTCTTATGACTACCCAGGAGTCTCCCCTTTACAGACATGCCCACTCTATGCAAATCCCATGTAGTTTTGGAAAAAACAACAGTTTATAAGACATAAAAGATTATGGGGATGACCATCATATACTTCAATGATAATGTTCGAAGCACTTATACAGTCTAAACTTTCAACGTTTTGCAAAACCAAAGTAATACTCTTAATAACAAACCTGATTAATTTAGGAAGTTAACAGTTGCAAGGTCTACTAACAATTACATTAAAAAAACATGAGTCTTTCAAACTGTGTGGACAGTAGAAAGTACCTCTGTCCACTGGAAGAAGTTCAAGACCAATAACTTCAGGCAGTTTCTGCACCAAAGATGGAACAGCACCGATCTGACCTACCCAAACAAACTTAAATGCACCTGGTGTTTCCATGGATATATCATAAGATCTGGATACCAGAACCAAAGATGGTGCCTATTCAAAAGCTTCTAGCTTTACATTCGGGGAATATGGCCCAGTGAATATGCACAGCAGTGTTTCTCCCACTAGACTTCACATTGCGATGATGTCACAGATGTTTAGTCTGCCAAAGGAAAGTTTTACAAATATAAAACCTCTATGGTTTATTCATGAACGTTAGAGTCATAATTGACTTTGTTTGCATTTTGAGGTGTTTCATCAAAAGTTTTACAGGGGTCTGTTTTATAATGATGGCTCATGGGGAAACTGCTTTTCGGGTACAGGGGAATTTTTTGCTGCAATGCCATGAATGACTCGGCAAAATTGGAAGCAGGACTGAGCAGCATCGCTGTATCCAGCTATAATTATACATCCATGGGTGTTTCCAGGCCAGTGATAAGCCATGATCAACTGGAAGCCATGATCAAATGAAACACACGGTTACCTTGAATAAAATTACAGATTTCCCTGGGTTTGAACATTATTGGAAAGATGAAGGATAATGTAAGTACACAACTCCACAAAATATATAGGATATGGCTAGTCACGCATTTCAATGCAAAAATGTTAAATATTATGCCTTTAATTAGTACTATACATGCTCCTCAGTGCGAAAGTACCCAAAACACAGTAATGAAATTCAGTCATTAGAAATTATTTTACACTTGATGGCCCCTTATAGCGTGTGTATATTGCTAACCCATCGTATAATTTGAATCGGATGGGACACATTATGGGCTTTACATTAGGCAAGCCCAGTGTTTAAAGATGTAACAATACACAAAAATTAATCAAATCTGCAAGAGTATTTACAGTTTTTGTAATCTGTTTTTGTGGAGCAGTCGAAGAAAACCATCAGTCATAGCCACAGTACACTGCACGAGTTGCCAATATCTAATATTGAAAATATTGGCCCAACAAATCAGTCCAACTTAACACTTGTCACAGCTCATAGATCTCTGTCCAGATTACACGCATTTGATTAATCTGTTTTGCACTTTTGTTGGCCCGTCATAATGTCAGTTTTTATATATCTGGCTGCCATGGCTGTCAACAGATGGAAAGAGAGGATGGAGGCAGTGTTAGCCAGTTAGCAACACCCTGTAAGTACCCCGATGTGTCATGTGGAACAACCGAGATGGATCAAGATGGCAGCGTGTTAATGAAAGCTGTGCTGTAGAGGAGCACTCGTAGGCTGTCATTATGGTCACTCATCTCTATACTACAGCTCTAGACAGGCTACTTTGAACTGTGATGAGCAACTGCTGGCCCACAGGCAAAATCCAGTTTCTCACCTAATTTGCAATAATAAGACCCAGCACCTGAACAAATTCTGACTACAATTTAGGTCCCACGGACGTCGGACATACTTAAATAGCATGTCAGCGGAAAGACAGACAGATAGACCTTACGTAAATCTCGTTTCTGCTACATAACCAGAAATGCCACAGTGGGAATTGCCTTTTTTCTTCTACTGTGTCTGCTTCACTTCTTGTTCTTTTGTCGTTTTTATTCTCAGCTCAGAATGTCACTGACAAAGTGCTTCAATGCTGCAATACATTCAGGTTCTTGCTCACTTGAAACGAGTATCAGAGCACCATGGTGCCACATGTTGAGAAGCTGTTTCAGCCCAGCAGGCAAGATGAAGACGTTTCAAGGTAGACAAGATGATTTCACCTATTAACTCAATGGGCTGTGCTGTGTTCGGACCATTGACTTAAAAGAGTTTTCATTTTACACTGAAACAATCTACTGTATGCTGAAAATGTTTGCATTCCCCCCACTTTACGGTACTTTGGATAAAAGCCATTAAATAAATGGTATTTCTTATGTATTGCTGGTCCTATTATGGTTTGTTGAAGACCATTGAGTTTTGAAGGTCGTGAGGATACCTGTCTTTGTCTGCTAACAAAGAAGGGTAAGAATTGTAACAGAATAATAACCAAAAGGAGTTTATTTTTGTAACATTGCCATTAATATCAACAACACACCATTCAGTCAATGCTTCCTCTCTATTTGTCCCTGACACAGCCTCTTCCCTCTGTCCCTTTCTCCCATCACAAGCACCATGGATCCATTTCACATCTCCTTGTGAATTAACTAGAGTGATTAATATTCCTATGAAACATTTCTTTATGTAAACGTGGCATTTAAATGTCAGAAACACCGGCTAATCAGTTTGGTATTTCAACAGATCTTCCCTCTCTGTCTGTGACTGTCCACCCCTCTGTCTCTATCTATTTCTGCCGTTGCTCTTTTGTTTTCTGTCAGCTGGATGCTCTTTCTTTGCCTGAAAATAACAATGACAAAAAGTCTGGCTTGAAATCCGTTTCTGTTACTGTAAATTTCTGTAGTGTCTTTTTCTTTCTTTCTAAAATGATCAAAAGCTGTTTTTGATTTTGGTTGATATTTGATAATTCTTTGGATGGAGACCATGAAAAACGATACTGATTTGGACTTGAAACTTAAAGGATAACTTCGGTATTTTTCAACCTGGGCCCTATTTCCCCATGTGTATGTGTGTGTATGATTGACAGCTGCAACTCGTTTTAAAATAGCTGTGGTATTGAGATACGCAGATGCAGCCAGCAGCTGCGAAATGAGTTATAACGGTAGATATCGGGGCAAATTGGTCCGTCAAAGTTTGTGCATTAAACGTGCTTTTTTCACCACAGTCCGGCTCAGATCGCCAGTGTAATCTCGGTCAACAGTAGGCTTCACTTGCTGCTTGCTGTGTGTGACGACATCTCGCGGGATCTTTGTTTGTTTCCGGAAGAAAACAGGAGTCATGCTGAGAGCCGGTCAGCTAGTCCCGGAGTTCAGTTGAAAGTTTTACTGCAACTATTGAAAACAATGGTTCGTGTTTTTGCTTCACCGAAGTGCAAGAACAGGATGTCGTGCAACATCCCGTACAGCTTTTACAGGCTGACTTTGTCGCACAGCAACATGCTGAAGTTGTGGCTAATTGTGTTACAACTGGATGCTAACGCTCCTGTCCAAACACTGCGCCTGGCAAACCATCGGGTCTGCAGTGCACACTTTTCTCAAGATGACTACTGCCCGCCCAAGAAGAGAAGACATCCAATCCTGAAACAATTCACCAAACACACCTCAAGAAAACAGCTGTTCCACTCGCTGCAATGAAGACATTCTTCGACAAGCAAAGATCCTGTGAGACGTCGTCACAGAGTGAACGGTAAGAGAGACGCTTTGCATGTTGTTGACAGAGATTACACTGGTGATGTGAGCCGGACTGTGGCAAAAAAAAGCATGTTTAATGTACAAACTTTTACGGACCATTTTGCCCCGATGTCTACCGTTATAACTCGTTTCGCAGCTGCCGGCTGCATCTGCGTATCTCAATACCGCAGCTATTTTAAAACGAGTTGCAGCTGTCAATCATACACACACATACACGTGGGGAAATAGGGCCCAGGTTGAAAAATACCGAAGTTATCCTTTAAGCTGAACGTGAAAATTGAATTCTCCTCACTTTAGTTAGATAATGTGAACAAACCACTAGCTTACTATCTACATCATGATGTATGCAGATAACTTAGCTAGTTATCTAGCTTTTTACTAACATTAGCTAGCAGATATAACTAGCTAGCTAACGATTGATGTAGATTAGCTAGCTAGTTAGCTAATGTTTTGCTATAGACCGCAACACTAACATAAGCTAACTTAAAATGTGAATAATCCTCCAGCAACTTTTAACCGTCTTTAAAATTTGGTTCTCTTTTTAACATAGACAAGCCTAGCAAATAGCATGTCTACAGAAAGTAGTACAGAAAGTACAGATAACAGGAAAGGAGAAAGCTGACCGAGGTTTTAAAAGGAGCAAGACTTAGGAGGGGTCAATTGATTTCCCCTCAAAAATTTCACCATGTTAAGTGCTGACCTAGTGAATAAAGGCCTCAAATTTTTGTTACCAACTGAATTGATTAAATAAGTACACAAGACAAAACATGCATTTTAAAGCAAAAATATGTTGACTTTAATTTCAGTTTGACTTGACTTTCAAATTCAAGTTTTTTCACCAAATCAAATTAGTTGGAATTTGTGAAAGAAGATTTGAGTGTCACCTCAAACTGTGAAGCACAATTGATGCCATGTCTCCATCCCGAAATACAGGCAGAGGGAGGGTTATTTATAGCAGTTGCAATTGAATGGTGCACACACAACAATACACCCACATGCATTCAAGTCTACGCAAACCCAAACACACACAGTTAAGCACACAGACACACAAAGCAAGCGCCAGACACCATGGATACATAGATCCACACAAATGTGGGGCTGTAAGGACCCTCTCTCTTTGCAGACTATCAATCAGATATCATTAGACTGCCTCTAACAAGAACATGTGTGTATGTGTGTATGACAGAGTGTGTGTCTACCCTGGGCTGATACAGAGCTGAATGTGTAATTATTAATAATTGCGACTTGCAGCAGAAGCTCTTTACAGTTATTTACCATGATTGACCAACTGATTATGATGAATAATGATAATAATACACCATCCAAAGAAAATCACCTGTCTTTCTTTTTATATCTGTTCCCTTCTTCTCTTTCTTTTGTTTTTCTGGCCTGATCCCCCTCTCTCTGATGCTCTGTCTGTGCCTTATCAATCAGACTACGTAGTAGCAAATTTAATGTCTTTGATGGAAAGCCTGTCCATCTGTTTGTCTCCCTGTTGCAGCCTTTGAAAGCCGTCTCTTCCTCTATCTGTCTGTCAGATTGCCTTTTTTTCCCTGTCTGATCTGGCCAGACCAAAAGAAACGCTGACATTATCAGAGGAAGGCAGAAAGAGTGAAATGCTTGGATTTGTCTCGATATGTTTTATCTGCTCTGCCGCTTTGATCTGAACTGGACCAATTTTTGACAAAAAGCACATGAAGAGAGGAGAAGAAGACAACAGAAGCTGGACAAAACTCAGCCAGGATTAGATAATTCATTCAAAGAGAGAGGAGTGGCAGTTCTTTAAATTTCAAATTATACTTCTGATCCATTATTCAGAGCTACATGATGGATCTTTGGAGCTGTTAGGGGTAAAACCTTGTTATGCCCTGTGGTTGTGCGTTCAAGAATTTTTGCAGTGAACTGTATGGCTGCAGTGATTTCAAATAGATGTCAGGGAGTTTCAGTTTGTGCAAACGTTTTTGTTCTTTTGCTCTTCCTCTCCTGGCTCTTTAATGGCCTGGGCTTCCTCTGCTTATTGCCTTTTCCCTCCTTCTTTATCTTCCAACCCTCCCAGTGGCTCTGCCTTTCTCTTTTTTCTTTCCTTTATCAGAAACCTCTGTCCTCTGTCTTGCTTTTTGCTTGTCAGTTTTTCTTTACCCTTCTCCTCTTTCTCTCTCCTTCCTCTTTTTATCTTTACTTCTCTCTTTCTACTCAATCATTTCCTACTCTCCTCTTCCTTTGCTGTTTCTATCAGCCTTTTTCTCTCTGTTTTTCTTTTTCTTGCCTCCACTCCCATCATCTTTCCTTCCTCCTCTCTCCTCATCTCACCTCACATACCCCTGTCCTTCCCTCGCTCTCTTAATCGGTTTGTCAGTTACCATTCACCACATGCATGCACGAACGCACGCACGCACGCAGGCACACACACACACACACACACACACACACAGTACACTATTATAATTATGAGTTCCAAAAGAGTTCTTCTTGAAGGGCTGAGGTTGTACCCAGAACTATTTGCTTCCGAAGAACCCTTTTTTGAAGACAAGTTACATCAAGGGTTCTTTGTAAGATTGAAGGTTCCTTTAAGAACCCTTTTCATCCAAAAGGGTTCATCAAAAGGGTTTATCAAAAATTATTTGTACCATAATATAAAAGGATTCTTGGTAGAACTCCTCGGGTAGGTTCTAAATAAAACCCTTGTGATATAAAAGAGTTCTTGGTAGAACCATCTGGGTGGGTTCTAAATAAAACCCTTGCAATATAAAGGGATTCTCGGTAGAACCCCCAGGGTGGGTTCTAAATAAATCATTTAGAATATAAAATTGTTCTTGGTCAAACCCCTCTGCATGGGTTCCCATGGAATACAAAAAGGGTTCTCAGTAGAACGCCCTGGGTCGGCTCTCTATAAAACCTTTGGAATATAAACAGGTTCTTGGTTGGAGCCCTTAGGTCGGTTGTAGATAACAACTCACCCATAGGGTTCTTGTTAGCACCCTTAAAACCTTCCAGATGGTTCATGGTTTAAAGCTTTTTGTTGGGTTCTGGGTAGAAAAAGGTTATCCCATGGGATCAAGCTAAGAAACTCTTTATGGTTCTAGTTAGCACCTTTATTTCTCAGAGCGTACCATCCCTCCTCAGTCAGTTTGTAAATGAAGCCCACCAGTGGTTTTCCGTTCGTACACTCTTATATTTTAATGGCCGATCTATGCAGGCAGTGCTTTTATGAGGATAAAGTGTGTGTGTGTGTGTGTGTGTGTGTGTGTGTGTGTGTGTGTGTGCGTGCTGGGTAGAACGAGAGGGGTTCAACTGCTGCATGATAAATAGGACGTATTAGGAGGCACCTCCATCGTACCCAAGGGCTCTTGTTGTGTGTGCGTGTGTGAGCAGCGTGTGTTCATGTTAAATGTGTGCGGTTCAATATACGAGTCAGTATTTTGTACGATTTTTATGTGTGCATGAACGATGTAATGGTAGTGCATGCGGTGTGTGTTTAGTGTGCTAGTAAGTGTGTGTGTGAGTGTGAGGAGTAGCGGGATATGTAGAGTGGAAATGACACCAGACAAACCCACAGATGGACGCCCAGCGGGCTAAGAAACATTAAGGCTGCACAAACACATTAACACACACACAAACACACACACACACACACACACACACACACACACACACACACACACACACAGAATGGTAAGTAGAAGTTCGTCTCTCCCTCTCTCTGAATAACCTCACGGGAGCCGAATGAAATCAACCACATCATTGGTGGTTGTGGTGTGTTTATAAACGTGTACAAGAGAGGAATACAACTGAATGTGTGTTGCATAATTTTTGGTAAAAGTGATGAATTTAAGTCCATAAATAATACAAAAGTTAAAAGAGTGTGATTCACATGCTAGTTGATTGTATCTAGAGAACTGACAGCAGCATGAAAACACAAGCTGTTCCCCAAAACTGTTTCAGGCCCTTCAGTAAGTCAGGAGACAATAACATCAGTGTGCTTTATTGTGTTTGGGTCTCGGGCCAGGACTGAATTAACTTTGTGTCTCGGGCTGAATGGGGGACATGAAAAGAACCTGTGGTGTCCCAGCTGACAATGAACTGCGGGCCAACTTTGTCACCTTATTTAAATGAGCTTCATTGTGCTCTCGGCGCTCATAGCATCAATGGGCGCCGGACGCTTTATTCCCTCCTGCTCACTGTTATGAAGCAGAAAATGTGGCCATATTTCCATGATATTACTCGGGGTGCTATCACCGAGGCCGCATTGCTGATCGCCCATTTACTGTCAGTGGAGCTCATCCAGTCAGTCCCGGTGCATGTGGACAAGAAGGCTCGTCTGTGTATGTTTACTGTACAAAAACGCCCACGAGCAGATTGCACTTAAGCCATTTACGATGCTGTGAATCTGGGAGCCTCTGCAGCTTTCCATCAGCGGGCTACCTGCTACTACAGGCTAAACAGACAGCTGGGCGAGCCTGCTCTCAGCTTCCTGGCACACTTGACCTGGTTTCCAAACTGGGTTGTGTCTGCGAGTCCTTAATTTACCTGTGATTTGTTTTGCACATTGTCGCTGGCATAGCTTCACAGAAACCGACTCATTTGTAGGACAAAATAGGGCTGCAGGTGCTTACTGAGTCATAACAAGAATAAATTAGAACACCAATGAATAAACATCAACTTAGATCAATAAAATTATATTTTATACTTATTGATTAATCTGATTACTGTTTAGATGTATGGATGTATAGATAGATGTATAGATAGATGTATAGATAGATAGATAGATAGATAGGCCATTCAGCATGTACACACATAAGAACAATTAAGAGCATCAATAAAACTAACCAACACAGAAAAACCTCACCACAGGGAACACAATAAACAATACAGTCACAAGAACAGGAGGTCATTAGTGTTACTGGTTGTTGAGAGCAGTGATGGTGAGGGACTCAAAGTTTGTTTTTTTTTTGTTTTTTTTTACAGATCAGAGATCTGTATCTGCAGCCAGATGGGAGTGCTCTGAGTTCAGGGGGTGGCTGGGGTCGTGTGCTGTGGTGGTGAGCGCTTTGCATGTGATGGAACCGTCAATGAGGGCTGGGAGGTTGTGAGTAGACCAGGAAGAACAGTCGATGGGATCCACACTTCTTTCCCATGTTTACTTACAGTGGAGACTAGAGTTGTTCTAATATCCATACCAATATTTGAAAATGCCTCCGACACCACCGAAAATGCGGAACTGGGTATCGGTGAGTATGTTAGTCTGTCCACCAACCCAATACCACATAATGTATTACCTCCAAAATGGAATCTTGCTACTTCCCAGCAGCGTCCCATACAAAAAATTGTATGGTCAGTGGAGGAGAGAAACGTCAGCTTTACTTCAGCATCAGATCACACTGCAAAGTACAAGTATTATAGCAGAAGTTGGTGTCTTAGTAGAGCTAATGCCAATGCTACAACCCTGAGTAACCAAATTGCTGACTGACTTCTGACTGTGAATGCACACACTGCTATTTCAATCTTAATTTCGCGATTTTCTTTGTTTTTGGGGGGATTTACAGTAAAACCTAAAATGCAGTTCTTGAGCCGCCTGCCTTTTGTGATCGTGAATTGGATTGGACCAAACTGTTTTGGAGTCGTGGGGAAAACAAAAAGGCAGAATTTGTCTATAGATACTTGAGAAATCTTGACAAGACAGGACAAGATGTTGACATGGACATGGACAAGAGCACAGGCATGCATCGACAGCTGTTTGGTCTGTAAATGCCCCAAAGCAGTGAAACATCACAGTTTCTGGAGCTCAAGGTAACATCATTATATCTCTTGTTTTGTCTGTCCAACAGTCCAAAACACAAACGTATTACAATTTTACAAAAATAATACAACAAATAAAAGTAGTAAATACTTGCATCTGAAACAGCGGAAAGAGCAAACTGATGATATTTTTGCAGAATAAATTACTTAGCAAACAAGTAAACATTCATCTTGTAAATGAGCTCTCAATCTCAATATCACTTGCTGATTAAATTAAGTATATTATATTGTTGGCAAGCATTTTTCTGTAAATTGATGTATCAGTTACTGTAAATGACTAATTGTTTCAGCTCTATTTTAAATTAAACCCAGTAAATAAGATACTGCGTACGATTGCATGAGTGTTTGTGTTCATGCCAGAGCTGCTGCCTGTAATACTGTTTGTGTGGTCTTCTAAATGTTCCTCTGTAATGTGATTTATCAACCACTTCAATCCATAAAGTGTGTGTGTGTGTGTGTTTCAGCATCTGTGCCTGTGTCCATCTTCCCCCGAAGCCAACTAGCCACTCCAACTGTCACACTACTTAAAGATATTACTCTTTAGCAACCAAAAAAACCCAATAATCCCAGCTTCAGCATTGTCTGCCTGCACCAAACAAAAGCTCTACTCTCTACACAGACAAAGAGAAAGAGTGAAGGATGAGTGTGTGTCCGGATGTGTGTGTTTGTGTCACTACATGTTTGTTTTTCATTAACCTAATGGCATAGGAAGGGAGTCAGCACTTGAGTTTAGAGGCTATTTGAGATAAGAACTGTAAACTTTACTGATTTAAAATTCATCTTGTTTTAATTATTACAAATGCTGCATTTTTCAGTTTAAATTCATTTGTTTTCTGAGTGGATTTTGGCATCATCTTTGGTGTTAACCTCTCACTGCTGTCTTTGCCATTATACTGATCACTGTGCCAGCTAACTGCCCTGTTTCCTTTACTAATAACCATAAAAATATTGAATCGCTAATGTGTAATACCACTCAGCAACAGAGCAGGACGTTTATTAAATGAAAATGTCATTAAGACTAAATGGTATGAGTACGGGACAAGGATCTGAGAGTTATAATAAGCTCAGAGGTAATGTTATGTTTGTTGGGTTAGTAATTCCCTTTCTGTAAAAATTAAAATACTGCAGTCAATATACTGCACAAACACATTATGTGTATTCTGACCTTAACCTGATACAGCATGAATATAATTCAGTTGCACCAGTCACACTGTATATGCATCAAGATAGTTTCTTGACTACAGTAGCTGTCAGCTGCAGGGACTGTATACATGCAGTGATGCGGGTGGATTTTGTCTTGTTAAACTGAAAAATATGGCTCCAGTGTTTGTCCCAGACAGATGGTTCTTGCCTGATAAACTTGACAGTGCAACGCCGGAATGGTCCCCAAATCACTAATGATCCATATTTGCAAGATAACTGCGCAGCAAAGCAAACTGTAGCAAAGTTAATTTGGTATCGATATTTAATTTTAAGGTGCAGCGTGGGGCTCTGCTTTTGTGCTTGGAAAGTTTTAAAGATGTAATTTCTTTTCCTGGAAATTGGGAACTAAGAACTGGGGAAGTCAATTCTGCGGAGCTGCTTGAGCACTGCCACACTGAGGCTGTTAGAGTAAATAATACAAGAACCAGCAGATTGTGAAATGTTTCTCTTCCCAGTATGCTAATACACTGTTTCCTGTGCACTAACAACATTCCATGCTACTAGTCGACTGTAAGGATCTACAAACTAAAACTATTATTAGCATTACTCACAATATAAGAAATTATACAGATCTTTGACCTACAATAGCCTTTTTGGTATGATCACTTTGTTCATGATGATATCCAAGTAACAAAAGCACACCTGCTTCAACCTGTGATGTGGCCAGGATGAAAGTCTGATCACTCCAGTATTTCAAATGGTAGAATGCAACTTTGACCCCCAACCTTGCACTGCTGACCAGTAGCAAGATGTAACCTTTGAATGGACAGAGAGCAAGAGATTCCAAAGATAGAAGCTACCAACTGTTTAAGATTAAGTGTGGGTTCACACCAGCCTTGTTTAGTCTATTAAAACTAAACTCTGGAGCATGTACCTCCTTGGTGCAGTTCCTTTGGTTGGTGTGAACACCAATCTTAAACTCTGGTCTGGACCAAACAACTGCTTGTTGGTACACCTCAAAGGGGTGGTCTTGGACAACAAGTGAACACTGAAGTGGTTAATTATTGGTGTGAACACCGTTTGAACCAATCACAGAAGCAAGCACTATAGTATATGTCATTCATTGGTTAAAACTACATTTTCTCTTCTGTTTTGGTGATATGGAAGAAATTATTAATTACCCAATTTCAGAAAAAACGAAATAAAGGACGCAGAGAACAGGGATGAGGAGTAACAGCCAACGGGATCACTTTAATTCCAGTTCACAAGTAAATCTCAGTAACTCAACATCGTAATAGGAACAGCAGAACGGCGAAACAGCAGCGAACATCATACTTCAAAACTGTTGGTGCGTTCGTGTATGGGTGGGTGTGTGTCCATGATCTAATATGTTTATCAAATAAGTAAGTTTGTACATGACTGGGGATACTTTCCCTCTCTGACATTGGATAGTAACCAATGTCAGGGCGACCTCCAGCATGTCCTGCCAAACGTCGCTTTCCTGGAACTTGTACATGTTCCCATACGAAAGTCAAAAAACAACCCCTAAATGAACTTCCTTCAGACAGTGAGTGCTACTAGTGTTACGATCACCTTAACATCCGTTTGATTGTTTTTCAAACCAAGTTCTTGGCAGGCCTTTCAGATTTCATCTTCCCAAGAGTGTCCTGACCTTTATTCCTGGCTTATTTGCACATTCTGCCACTACAGTGACTGCTGAACTAGCAGTGCACTTACTGCCAAAAACTCAACTGGCAAGGGATAAACCTGGATCCATGAGACATTAAGTGTTTCTCTGCCTATTGTAGGTACTCCAGTCTGTGCAGGAGAGCAGAGAGAAAGGTGATTTTAAACATCTGTCTTCAGCTCTCAGTACTTTCATAGCTTCTAACTGAATCCCTGTGGTTTGAAGGTTAGTTTCTCAAACAGTGTTTTCACACCTGTTGTTCGGTTCATTTAGTCCTGACTAAAAAGAAAAAAAATATTGTTGCATTTTAGTCCTGGTCCGGTTCATGTTCACATTGACTTTTTATAAACGAGCCAAGAGGAGGAAACATGCAGTTTTACAGACTGACAGGTAACTCGTTGATTGGACACTTTTGGCGATTGTCAGGACCCACAGGGGGAAAATCAAATTCCCATGATTGACAGAAGTTTACGCAGCATTTTAATGCTTCCGATGTGTATATTTATGAGCTAACAACCAACCAGTTCTAAGCATTATTTAGCAAATCACAATTGTTATGAATAATGACTGACAGGTAGAAACAGGATGAAAAGGAGGCATCTTGTAGCCACCAGGACACTGTGGCTTGTGTGTGTAATGTCCACCAGAGACAGCTCACTGCAGCGCTGCGTCTGCCAGCCCCACTGTATATCTTTCTATACTGAGTTTACAGAAGTGTTGGGAGAAGAAAAGAATCAGAAGAAAGCACCAGGATTTTTGTTTCCCCTCATTCAGACAGAGAGAGGGAAAGAGAGGGACAGAGTGAGGGGGACAGTACATCTGCCCTTCACTCAACTTTTAAATGTGTGACATATAGTTGTAATACTGTGGAATCGCTGTCACACACTTTTTAATCAGACAAAGCACACAGAGTAGGATACAGCAGTTTTAACAGCTTTTGACCTGTTAAACAGCTATAACACCTACACTGAAGTACTTACCTGTTACTAAGTGAGTTTCATAAATATAGGCTATATATGTCTTCTCAATTGTACGATTGCCTCCTGAACAGATTTCACAATCAGCTGATGGATTTATTAGCAGTTTAGCTTTTGAAATGGTGCTAAAATCACGTCATCCATCATAAAATCCTGTGGTTGGTTCATATATTTTCATACCACAAACGAATCACACCAGAGTTTGTTTGGAACCACACCGAGACCCACCTTTTCAGGCGGACTCAGTCCATTTCTTTTTCCACACCGGAGTTCGACTGACGGCTTTTACACCAGCCTGAACAACCATACTAAATGGGCGAATGGTTCACAGTCCGTTCAAACCGGACCAAATGAAACAGGTGTGAAAATGCCTTTAGACTGCATCCCTGTTTGTACATAAAGGTATCTGCTTTTTTTTAAGTTAATGCTGACGAAAACCCAACATTTCCAGATTTTTCTGTTTCATAATAAAAGCATTTCAATAACAAAACAACAGCGTGGCATGTATGCACCATGTATGGTTTTGTAATTTATGTACCCTTTGAGTTTTGCCTCTATGAATGTGAACTGGACCAGTTGGAAAATCCTCGCATTGGGACAATTCAGGAACCAGACCTTTTTGTTTTAACCTAACCCTAAGCCACTGACCCAAAAATCTAAATTTTTCCAACAGCATTTGTCCTCAAATGCACTTGCCAACCCCTGTTAACTGGTCTTGAATCTGAAATATGTCCCTGAAAATAATTTAAGTCACACCACCACATACAGACACACACACACACACATACACACACACACACACACCTGTCTCTTAGGCTTCGATCTTTGAGGGTCACAATCTGCATTTTTAATAGAACATTTAAAAA